>JASCZW010006130.1:37500-110140 GCA_034211315.2 Aedes japonicus | reverse complement strand
CTGGATCAAATTTTTTTTTTTATATGCTTTTCGCACATATGCAAAATATATAAAAATGCAAAGATAAAAGAAAAAAAAAATATATATGGAGGCACATTTATAAAAAAAGGCGCAAAAAAGAGTGCGCGCGCGCGCGCGCATGCGCACACATAGCGCACATACAGCATGCTGCGCGCGCCACATGTGTACGCGCGCGCTTCATGCATATTTTTTTCATTTACCATATTGTTACAGATCATGCCGATATGACAAAGAGGCGCGCACATATCATGAAAAAAAATATCAAAACATGAATTTTACCATCTTTTTCCAGCAGAGAAGAGCTTTCTTTTTCACATTTTTTTCACATTACTTCTTCTTTCTTACTTTCTTCACATTTCTTCTTCTTCTTCTTCTTTCTTCTTCAAATATTTCTTTCATTACGAGAACATCTCCAATTTTTGATATGATATATGTAAAATTGAATGCTCTTTCATTTTAAAAATACTAAAACAAGGAGTCGTTGAGGCCCCTCGCAGTCAAATTCAACGCAAGAAACTATTTGTTTTGTATTTTTCATTTACAAAAATTGAGATATTCAAAGGTTTCGTATCTTTGCTTGGAACATACGATAAAAAATACCAATACAATGGCATTGAAAAATGAGACTAAAATCGGTTAAACGGTTTATAGAGAGTTATAAATTTTGAAAATTGAAGATTTTTGAAAAATCACGATGACTGCGACCAGTCTAACACGCAAGTGTCCAGTCTAATAACGAAATATCACAAAAATACGGGTCTATAATATTTTGCGACAAGTTGAACAATCCACTACCGAATATTACAAAAATTCTGATAGAGATCGTAAAGGACTTTTTTCTTACATCTACATGTGTATATATATATATATATATATATATATATATATATATGCATACGTACGTACACATATATATATATATATTACATACATACATACATATACATACATACATATGATATATATATATATATATATATATATATATATATATATATATATATATGGCATATATATACATACAGTTATATATTACAAAGTAGAGTACACCACATGCCAATCTTTGTTCTCCTTTCCTACTGCGTAACCATACGAGTTGAAGGGCAGGTCTCTCAGTAACCATTAATCTAAACACGGCAATTTGAGCACGTCAGTGCTTCATTTGTAGATAAACGAGCCTTTAGTATGGTTTTCAGTTCGGTCTACTCAATGTGGATTAACTCAAAATATGAGCGAAGATTGACTCAGTCGTGGTTTACGCTACAACTCAAATTCGGAATGTAGTATGCCTCCGCCATCCGCTCATGAGCACTCATGCTGATTTGACGTACGCTAACAGACCAGATTGTGGCTCCCGAAGATGCACGTAAATCCATACAGGCCGAGTAAACCTCTGACAATGTTGGTCTCTGCTTTAAAACAATTCGAGGCTGATTTATAGTTCTTGTCATTTAAAGGGGCCAGAATTCAACCAGCGCTCCACTACTTTTTGATGAGTACATTGCTTCACCATTGTAACAAACTAGATTTTGTAAACATGGCTAATCATGAATCATATTGATGTGTAACAGAGTTTGACATAACGTCAATGAAACATCGACATTCCGCAGTTGGTTTGGAGAGTGATAGAAAATGATGCTCATTCCATGTGGGTATAGGCGAGCAACTTGAAATTTTCATAAAAATTTAACTCAAAAAACGGCCACCAGATGAACATTCGAGAATTTTTTGATATGTTGTGTGAGTAAAATGTTCGAACTTTTATGTGCAGAAAATATAAAAAAATAAAAAGTCGTTGAGGTGTCCACAACATTTTGAAAATCGCAAAAAACAAATATATTGACCATTTATACAATTTTGAGTACATTAATTATTTTGAATCAATATTTTTAATAAAAACAAGAGGTAACAATCTTTTCTATTTATAGAAATGATATTCATAAATCGATTCCAGCGGTTCAGAAGTTATGGATTTTTCATAAATAAAAAGTATCGAAAAATTCCTGATCTTTCCGTGTAACTCTACATCGTAGACAATGGTCATCCGCAACATAAAAGACATAAAAATACGGGTCTGATATATTCACTAATGAAGAACGATACTCGAAGCGATTTTGAGCAAATCGGACAACTTTTTTCAATCTCTATTCTTTTCCCGTGGAATCGTGTATATACATATACGGTGTTCAATAAGTTCGGATACACTTTCAAAATTTGTTAAAAAAATGAAAACATGTTTTTTATTTTTTGGATTTATGTTATTGAAAGCTATGTTTACAAGGAACGTTTTACAACATTTCTCTTGGAATGACCCCCCTTTGTACTCTATAACGAGCTTCAAACGTTTCTCGAACGCGTCGCAGGCGGCACGCACGGACTGCATGGGCATTTCGTCCCAGATTTTGAGAATTACCGTCTTGAAATGATCCAAAGTGCTGACCTTGTATTCGTTCAGCTTCGCCATCATATAGGACCAAACAAAAAGTCGAGAGGATTCAAGTCCGGGGAGCTGGGAGGCCACAAAGTTTTGTCAGAAAGTCGGTTAATTGTCCCGACACCAGGCTTGAACCACATTTGCCGTATGGGCTGGTGCACCGTCCTGCTGGAACACGTGGTGCTCATCGCCGTAGAGGCTTCGGAGACTGGGGGCAACAACCTTTTCCAAAACCTCAGTTTTTGTAGTACGCCGCGTTGATTTTGACGTTTTTTCAATAAACACCAAGGGTAGCTTACCACGTTTGCATACTGCCCCCAAACCATCACCGACGCGGCACTTTGGAACCGAGGGATGTTTATATTGGATTCAGGAATGCTGTCCCTCGATGGCGCCCACACCCGGTCATTTTTGCACATCGGTGCGGCTGCTGCAGCACGAACAGTTTCTCGTCCGAAAAAACAAACTCCTGACCAGCGTGCCGAGAGAGGATCCTCTTAGCTCGATCCAACCGCTTTTGCTGGTAGCCTCCGAAACGCCATGGACCTTACGTTTTTGTAAGGCCTGCAAACCAAGGTCCCTGGTGAGTATGGTGTGAGCGGTTCCAATGGAAACGTTGAGATCTGCAGCCGTTTTCCGGATTGAGCGGTTCTTTTGCGCCGAATTCGCTCCCTCACGATCTTGATGACCTGTGGCGTCCTCGCTGAACGCGGCCGACCGGATCTCGCACGGTCATTGGTCGAGGACGTCTCCCGGTATCGCCTGATGGTCGATGTAGACAAAGTTCCGCTTGACCCCATGCGATTTCAGCAGCCGGAATATATCGCCGGGTCGCTCACCGTTCAAAAAACGCTTAATTACGAAGTCCCGATACTCTTTCATCGCGCGTAACAAACGAACAACAACCAACAGAATGTCAACACCGCGCACATTCGGTAGCGTATGAATGAAGCTAAAGCTGACACCAATACCAATGCAGAATATGTACATGGCGCATACCTACGCAATGATGAAAACTTTGTATTCATCGACTTGCTGGAGCACCGTGTATGCATGAATATATGTATATGATATATATATATATATATATATATATAGATATACATACATATATATATATATACATATAGTATATATATATATATATATATATATATATACATGTATATATATATATATATATATATATATATATATATATATATATATATATATATATATATATATATATATATATATATATGTGTATATATATATATATATATACATATATATATATATATATATATATATATATATATAAATAATATATATACATGTATATATAAATATATATATATATATGTATATGTATAATATATATATATATATATATATATATATATGTAATATATGTATATATATATATACATATATTCGCTTGCACACATTGTAAAGTGAAAAAATTAATACACAACCTGTATAAGTCAATCTCAGATATTTTGCGTAAAGATCGATGTGCCGACACGCATGTTACCATATTGCTTTTTATTCGACCAGATAGGGAAAAAACACTCAAGACAACGGAGACAGAGCAACATTTGTGAATATTCGTTTTAGTGAAATTCATTGTGCCATTATGCGTAGATTGGTGTACATAAACACTTGGTGAAAAAACACATAAATACACTCACATGATTTTGTTTGTAAGAATATCACTTCAAATTATGTCAGATTTACAGCGAATTGAACGAAACAGAATTTCTAGTACTCGTAGCATCCTTGCATTGCTAATTTTCAGGCAAAGTTGAAACTGGAATCGCATATCACAAGCAGCCTTGCACGACCTTCCATAGGTCCGAATATATTCTTTCGACTTCATCCTTACAATCACTGCAGTACAGTTCCATGGGCTTAGTCTCAGGACCTGGGCATGACCAGGTCAGAGCATGATTAATGTTTTCGGTTCCAAAACCACTTCTGAATTTTCTTAGCAAGTGTGAGAAGAGAGAGATCCATTGTCATACACGAAGATTCACGACGCATGGCATATTCTCCTCTGCATATGGAAGCATGATACTACGTAAAATATTTACCTAGTCGTCATTTATTTATCATTTATTTGTCGTCGTCAATCAGTTGTAGACCGTTGTAATTACAACAAGTACTATGTTAACTCTAAACCTAGCACTCGCGGAAATATTGTTTTAATTTTTCTTTCGACATTGCAAAATCTATACTATTGCAATGGATATTGTAATTAGCCATCATTTGGTTAATCGGTCCATATTTTGCATAGTTCGTGCGATGATAATTTGTTGCAAATAACTGTCGATGTCTTAAATGCCTTGTTGGTATGTTAAAGTTTAATTTTGATAGAATTTCCATTGAATCAATTCTTTGTGAGACTATATTATTTATAAATGACGCCATAGCAAATTCACGACGCTTTTTTAATGTTTGAATATTGATAAGCATACATCGAGCCTTATACGATGGTAAAGGAAATATAGTCCATCCTAGCTTTCTTAGTGCGTATAACAAAAATTGCTTTTGTACTGACTCTATTCTTTCTTCATGTGGCTACAAGGCTTTGAACCCATATGCCGTACGTTCAGTTAAATCTATGTAACTTCTACAAGACATCTTTTTCCAAAATAGACAGATTCATCGGCGTTGAAGACTCGGTTTGCATGGTATGCACCATCCTCAATCAGCTGCAGCTGTATCTGCTGATACGCATTCTTCTTTTCACATTTGATTTCCTACATCCTACATTTCACACATTGATTTTATGTATGAACCGATCTAACCAACCCTTGTTCAACTATATCTTAACAGAATCACGCGATAGAACAAGTTGAAAATGTTAAATATTTCCTGCTCACTAGCGCAACATAGCGAAGGAATTCCGAACAAAACGGTCCACCTGTTGAACACGGAGAAAAAAGTATAATTCAATAATCAATAATATTTCATCTGCAATGAACTATATTATTGCATTGATTTTTCGATAACCCATGTGCATGATTGTAACAACAATACATTTCACGTTGATTTTACTAATGTATGCTTGAATCAACATCAATAAAATATGGTTGATTCACCTATAAAAAATTATATCGAAAAAAAAATATTGTTGATATTTTCACAGTTGACTTACATTGCCAGTAAATTCAACCATGATTATAGATAGTTAATTTAATTGAATAACAATAGTTGGTTTGAATAAGCTTAGGGTCAGTCAAATTTTTATTCTGAATAAGATTTTTGGTTTTGAAATCATTTGAATAAGAATGCAGGGGGTGAATATAATTTACATTCTGTATACTAGACTAAACCCAGTTATAACCCTGATCGATAGCCAACAAGGGTAATGAGCCATCCCGGCTATTATATATGCAGTATCACCTAGAACAATATCCCAATACTGTGAAGGATGGCAGCATCCACTACCTACGATCGACCATACGGAGAGCGAACAATGACCTAGGTAGTTTTCCTGAAGACGAGAGCGGGAGAAGTGGGCTCAACGACCATGGGTCAACCGATGACCATCCAAACGAGGAGCGTGTAGTCAGTTGGTTTTCAGTCACCATGGAGTGCGGTTGGATCCCATCGGAGATGAATTTTATTTGTTGATTAGTTGTTCGTCATTTGTAGTTAATGTTCGGTAGTAAATGTTGTTTTAAAGAGACACAAATGTAGTTGGTGATTTGATGTGTGAGCTGTAACTCTGTTTTTGGAACCCGTGAAGAGGAAAACCAGCACCCCAAAGGTGGACAATACCCGCACCCCGCTTCCAAGGGAAACCCCTTCGTAGTCCGTAGGAGGTAATCAATTACCAGTCCCCAAGCAGTGTTGGACTCGGCAGGCAAAAATCCACAGCACCAATCGAAAGAGGTGAACCGGCTACCCAACATCCTGTATACATCATTACATCATCCTGTTTACATCATAGAAGTTTTTTTCGAATTTAAAAGATTAAAAACAGTACTATTATTGGAACCACGAATATATAAAACAAAATCATGAATTAATCCTAAATTATGTAATTTGAATTCATTACTAAGAAGAACTAACATGTGTAACATAAGTCCTGGGAATACTTTCAGGCGTTTATTTGACAGCATTAACAAACACACACATGTCAACCAATGTACTTGTCACGTTCATCTGTGTTCCTACTGAACTGTCAAACTCAAATTGCGCAGTAGTTCCATTAAAAATGTCGTACAAGCTGGATTTACGAGCACAAGTCGCCAACCTTTTTGGACGGCTTGAAGGGTGTATTCGATAAAAATGGCACACAGAAAATCTTCTGTAACTTTTGAATCGTATGAGTAAAAAACTTAGAAATTTGAGTAGATCTTATCCATAGTGTATTATTTACATCTGCCAAGTTTCATAGTGATACATTCAATAGTTCCAGTCATGTCGTCGAAAAAAGAAATTGTCCGTGAGAAAATTTTGTGCACTCACAATCAAAATCCAGGGGCGTCCCACCGGTGGATTGCTAAAAGGTTTGGAATTGCAAATTCAAGGAGCGTCTGAGTGTTCAAAGGAAGGCAGGGAGTGGTCGTAAAAGTGGTCCAATGGACAGTAAAATGGCCAGGAAAGTCGTACAACAATTCAAGAACCGTCCAAACATGTCAATTCGAGATGTCGCTAAAAAGTCTAAGGTGTCAGTCGGTTTTGTGCAGAAAACCATGAAGCGTGCTGGGTTACATGTTTACAAAGTGCAAAAAGCCCCAAACCGGAATGAAAAACAAAACATCACTACGAAAACCCGCGCCCGGAAACTTTACACGAAGCTGCTCACCAAATCCGGTTGCATCGTGATGGATGACGAAACATACGTCAATTCCGACTTCCGTCAACTTCCTGGGCAAGAATATTTCGTTGCCAAGTCGAAGTTCGATGTTCCGGAGGATGTTCGAAAGAAGAAACTATCGAAATTTGCAAAGAAGTTTCTAATCTGGCAGGCGATTTGCGGATGTGGTGAAATAAGTGCTCCCTTCATCACTTCCGGAACAATAAACGGTGCGATTTACACGGAAGAGTGCCTTTAGAAGCGTCTCTTGCCATTCATTAAGAAGCACAAAGGATCAACTCTGTTTTGGCCTGATCTAGCATCCTGCCACTACGCTCGAAACGTATTGGAGTGGTACCGAGTCAACGGAGTCAATTTTGTGCCAAAGGATATGAACCCACCAAATTCACCGAAACTTCTTCCAATTGAAAAATTCTGGGCAATTATGAAAACGGAACTTTGCAAACATCCCAAAACTATAAAAACAGAGCTAGAATTGAAGAAAATTTGGGTAAAAACAACAAAAACACTGGGAAAATCGGTTGTACAAAATTTGTCGGATGGAGTGAAAAGGAAGGTGCGGGCATTCTGGATGGGAGACGAAATTGAATAAAACAAATGTTGTAAATCAAAACTCATTAGTAGTTCTTCATTCCCTGAAAATTTCAAGAAAATCCGTTAATCAGTTTAATTTTGATGAGTATATATGTGTGTGCCATTTTTATCGAATACACCCTTTAGTACAAGTGAAATTTTGAGCGTGTTCAAAGACGAGCCAATATCGAAATCAACAATATACCGTGTTTTGAAAGATTGTCGTGATCGTAAAGAACCGGAAAATAAAAAGAAAAGTGGTCGCCCAACAAAATTGAATGCCAGAACAACAAATAAATTGCACTTTTCCTAAGCGGATGTGGCGACTTCGTTAACCAGAAACATCTTAACGGGCAATCCATTCTCCTTCCGTTTAATGTTAACAAACTTCCAAAAATGTCGTGGCTGTCGGCAAAGATTTTCCTGAGTGCGTATACAGTAGCGCTTATGAGCGATTCCACGAACAAGTGGGAAATTTTTCCAGTTTTTATTTTTTGTATTTTTTGATTTGCATGAAACCTTGCAAACAAGTTTTTGGGGAAGAAAAACGCCGTTTTGCATACTTGGTTCGCCATTTTGAATCTAGCCTTACTTATGAGAAGGGCCTATGAAAAATGCACATGATATCTTCAAAAAATTGTATCTCGGAAACGGTTTGTCCGATTGGTTTGGTGTCTTCGGCGAAGTTTTAGACAGTTGTTGGTGCTATATGGAGAAAATATGCACGGTAAAAAAAAGTTTGGTTTTTGTGTTTTGAACTAAAATATAGATTTTCCCTTAAAAGTGACCTGTCAATAATTTTTTAATTATTCTTATGTTATAGCTGACTTAAAATGCTATCTAGTGCACAGTGCGTTGTTCTAGAGAAAAATAGGTTACAATGAAAAAAAATTTAAAAAAAATTACAATTTTCAAAAAAGCTATTAAGAAAAGTCAAAAAAGTTTGTCACCCTAATTTTATGAAAGTACATCAAATTTGCAAGCAAAAAGTACTTCGGTAACATTTTTCTAAGATGCACCGTTTAGAAGATATTACTGATTTATTATTCATTTTTTTGATAACTTAATAAGTTTTGGCCCTTTTCGGATGTACTCCGTGTTCTTTCAGTTTCAAAAGTATTTTTTTCGGAAAGATTGGAAAATTTTGAGTTAAAATTACACTGACAGCTTAAAGATTCGAGTGAAATTCTCTGCCTTAAAAGTATTTTGAAAAACAAGTTACAAAATCCCACTATCAGGAACAATGATTTCTTCAAGTGATTTTTGGTGCGTTGTGCTGAAAACGTGCTAACAAGTATTAGATACAGGTAATTAGATACCAGTTAGCTGTACTACGTACAGTTGGTGATTGTAAACATGGTCTTTGTTGGAACTAGTCCACCATGGCCACGCTGGCCATAACGAGGCTAGCTCCGTCGATGACCGTTTCTTAATAATAAACAAAAAGAACGCAGTCTTAGTCACCTTCCATCAAACTAGACGGCTGCCGACTGATACCTCAATCAACAACCGCCGCACTCTTTATTCATTCCAGGTATATACAATTTACAATCTTCTTCAATAACAATATACCTATGCCAGCAAATCTACCTCGCTCCAACTCACCAAACTCGTACCTGAAGGTTCGACGATACCTGAGCGTTCAACTCCACCTATCTTCCAACAGTCTTTACCCAGTATTCTATGATTTCTACCCGTGAGCTTTATAATGATGTCTGACTCGGTTCTGAATTAATCCAGTATCTACCAAACAGTAAATGCAGAAAGGTTGCTAGTAGCATAGTGATTATAGTAATTTCAGCTCATAATCCTGTGTTTTTGAACGAGATCTAGTGTTGTTTGATAACATAATAATTGTAAAGGAAAGTGTAACACGTTTTGGTGCAAAGGTAAGTTTTAAATACACATTTAATTATATGTTTTGTGATATTTTCGTACAAAACTAACAATTGGAAAATATTGTCTATGTTACAGATTACAAAATGAGTAAAATAAAATGTATTCGCCCATTCAAAGACATTCAGTGTTCGAAAGAGCTGCGATATCTCACGGATGGTATCATCCAAAAACTAAAATCAATTGGATTTTCCAAGGTATCCACACTCAACACCAAGGATTTTCGTATTTGTTCGTCTTGCCGTCTACATATTGATTCAAGAGCTCACCTCACCCAAAACGAAGAACAAAGCGTAGCCGGCGGCTCAAGGATGCCAACTGTTCAGACCATACCTGATGTACCTGATTCGCAAAGCTATGAAAGTTTGGTCACGATACCATCAGCGTCAACGCTAAGCACAATTCAATCAAATGAAGACTTCACGATGCCTGTAGACGTCGAAATATTCAACCGAGCAATAGCAGCTATTCGTGTTTCGCCTATAGATTTAGGTAAGGTTAAAAATGTTCACTATCCTGAAAAAAAGTGCGCTGAAATCGTCGAAGGTGTACGAAGAAATCTTTTTAAATTAGACGCTAAAACAGAAAAAGCAAACGAGTTTGATGAAGTCATAGAAAATATGAAAATGAAATTTTTAAATTCAGCCACAAGGCAAGAAAAACTATTAATTTTATCATTGTTACCAAAATCATGGTCAGTACAAAAAATTGTAGACGAATTTGAAACGAGTAGAAATATGGCATCAGATGCAAGAAAGGAAAGAGTTAATGTATTTGATTAATCTCAAGGTTCAAGCTCTGGAAAAGCTTTGAGTAATGAAACAAAAGAACTGGTTTTGAATTTTTTTGAGGACGATGATATAAGCCGTGCAATGCCAGGCCAAAGAGATTTTGTTAGCGTAAAGACAGGAAATAAAAGATTAGCTGTTCAGAAAAGATTGTTAATGATGACATTGAGAGAAGCTTTTAATCGCTTTAATGAAATGTACGTCAATGTAAAAATAGGGTTTTCGTCATTTGCAAGCCTCCGGCCATGGCAATGTAAACTATTGACTATCACAGGAACACATAATGTTTGCGTTTGCACTACGCATGAAAATGTCAATTTAATTATACATAGCTTAAAAAAATACAATGTCTTGAATGATCTAAAAACATTAACGAATAGATTACTTTGCGAAAATAAGACAACTCATTGCCATCTACGAAGATGTAAAAACTGCCCAGATACCTCAGTTTTAGAAGACAGTTTATTGAAACAACTGGAAGAAAACTTTGTTGAAAAGCTTTCATTCGAACAATGGGTTACCACTGACAGATGTGATTTAGAAACTATTGTAAGGCAAACCGATGAGTTTGTTTCATTTTTCAGCTCAAAATTAGAAAGTTTGATTCCGCATGATTTTGTAAAAACCGAACAATCCAATTTTTTGAAAACTACAAAACAAAACTTGCAAGATGGTGAATTTTTAGCTATTTGTGACTTTTCTGAAAATTACAGCTTCATTTTGCAGGATGAAGTTCAATCACACCATTGGAACGTGCAACAGGCCACAATCCATCCTTTCGTAATATATTATACTGAAAATATGCAAATTAAACATTTTAGCTTCATTATAATTTCTGAAGAACTAAGACATGATTCAGTCGCTGTTAATTTGTTTATTGATAAAATGATAAACTTTTTACAAATTGATCAAAATAAAAACATTAAAAAAAATTATTTTATGTCAGATGGTGCTGCTTCACAGTATAAAAACCGAAAAACTTTTCTAGAGGTTTTGAAAGATTGTCGTGA
The DNA here is from genome assembly GCA_034211315.2 of Aedes japonicus. Lineage (NCBI taxonomy): Eukaryota > Metazoa > Arthropoda > Insecta > Diptera > Culicidae > Aedes > Aedes japonicus. Next base: position 98,605 of record JASCZW010006130.1, on the reverse strand, counting down.
TCGTAAAGAACCGGAAAATAAAAAGAAAAGTGGTCGCCCAACAAAATTGAGTGCCAGAACAACAAAAAAACTGCTGACGCTGAAAACAAGGTTGGCCAATCATCACGCAAATTAGCATGAAAATTTCAGGTTTCAAACATGACAGTCCATCGGATTTTGAGAAAACATAACGTAATCTTTCGGAAACGTCAGCGTGCACCAAAATATACACAGCAACAACTCGAAAAAATACCAAAATGCTGCCGTGCACTTCGTTGCGAGCATTTTGCAAATGGAAAGTGCATAATTTTGGATGATGAATCTTACTTTACGTTTTCGCACCATGAATTGAGTGACAACGATGGTTTCTATACTGCTAACATTAAAACAACACCAGGCGATGTTAAATATGCCAGCAAATCGAAATATGAGCCAAAGGTGTTAGTGTGGGCAGCCATGTCATCGAAGGGTATCTCGGCGCCTTTGATACGCCCAAACAAGGCCAAAGCTGTCATTTCTGACGTGTATATCAGCCAATGCTTGCCGAAATTGAAGCAATTCATCAACAAATATCACGCAGACGACGCTGACGATTTTGGCCGGATCTTGAAAGCTGTCATTACGCGAAAAAAACATTAGATTGGCTAACTGAGCAAAACATACCGTTTGTACCGAAAAAAGACAATCCACCTAACGTGTCTCACGCTCGTCCAATTGAAAATTTGTGGAGTGTTCTCAAACGTAGGGTGTACGACCATTGCTGGGAAGCTAACAATGAGCAACAATTGGTTAATCGAATCAAGCGGAAGATGAAAGAAATAGACATGGACACCGTCCGGAACCTGATTCAACATGTTCGCCGTACACTGCGTAAAATCGAAGATAATGGTTCATTGAGAGTACTGTAAATATATTTTTCAATAATTTATTAATAGAATAAAATACCCTGAAGAGCATTTTAAAATCCGATTGTTTGATTTCAAGTACCATGCTTTTGAATTTTTTCCAGGACTTCCCAGGATAACTGTTACATATGTTAAGTAAGCAATAAGAACTTCATCCGATTTTTTTCTTGTCGATGAACTTGAAAGCGATTGCTTTGAGCTTTGAGCGATTGCTTTGTGGTTGAAAGAAAAGAAAAACTCTTCGTGAATACCCTTGACCTTCTGAGATATAACAAGTTGAAAATACTCAATTTTGCATGCTCATTAGCGCCACGTAGCGGTGGAATTCCGGAAAAAACGGCCCGTCTTTTGAATGCCCTTCATCTGCTGAACAACTTTGCCGATGACCAGAACTATCCATCTTATCAGAATCTCGAAACAGAACAAGTTGAAAATGCTCAATTTCGTATGCTTACTAGCACCACGTAGTGGTAGAATTCCAAACAAAGCGCTTAACTTTTTGAAAGCTCTTGACCCTCTGAACAACTTTGCTCAAGACCGCACCTTTGCAGATATTAAGGGTCTCGAGATATAGCATCATGAATGTACTTGTAATACACACATGTGGGGATAATCCCCATCCCTACACACATTCACTCCGATCCTATTTTGTGTTCCGGCCCTGGGGCCCTCGCTTGACTCTTGTAACTTGTTTTGTTATCCATTCCACTGTTTAGAAAATCTTTGTTTTTCTAAAACTGTTTTTAATTGCGAAAGACTTAGCATGTTATTAAAGTTTTTTTTTACATGGATTTCGGAATTAACACGGTTTTTTTTTAACTTATTCGGGAATTAACGCGGTACGTATCCCCGTGTAAAATAAACCTTAGTGTTTAGACGAAGGAGAATCAGAAAAAGCACGTCTGAAGTGAGTTGCAAATAAATTGCACTTTTCCTAAGCGGATGTGGCGACTTCGTTAACCAGAAACATCTTAACGGGCAATCCATTCTCCTTCCGTTTAATGTTAACAAACTTCCAAAAATGTCGTGGCTGTCGGCAAAGATTTTCCTGAGTGCGTATACAGTAGCGCTTATGAGCGATTCCACGAACAAGTGGGAAATTTTTCCAGTTTTTATTTTTTGTATTTTTTGATTTGCATGAAACCTTGCATACAAGTTTTTGGGGAAGAAAAACGCCGTTTTGCATACTTGGTTCGCCATTTTGAATCTAGCCTTACTTATGAGAAGGGCCTATGAAAAATGCACATTATATCTTCAAAAAATTGTATCTCGGAAACGGTTTGTCCGATTGGTTTGGTGTCTTCGGCGAAGTTTTAGACAGTTGTTGGTGCTATATGGAGAAAATATGCACGGTAAAAAAAAGTTTGGTTTTTGTGTTTTGAACTAAAATATAGATTTTCCCTTAAAAGTGACCTGTCAATAATTTTTTAATTATTCTTATGTTATAGCTGACTTAAAATGCTATCTAGTGCACAGTGAGTTGTTCTAGAGAAAAATAGGTTACAATGAAAAAAAATCTTAAAAAAATTACAATTTTCAAAAAAGCTATAAAGAAAAGTCAAAAAAGTTTGTCACCCTAATTTTATGAAAGTACATCAAATTTGCAAGCAAAAAGTACTTCGGTAACATTTTTCTAAGATGCACCGTTTAGAAGATATTACTGATTTATTATTCATTTTTTTGATAACTTAATAAGTTTTGGCCCTTTTCGGATGTACTCCGTATTCTTTCAGTTTCAAAAGTATTTTTTTCGGAAAGATTGGAAAATTTTGAGTTAAAATGACACTGACAGCTTAAAGATTCGAGTGAAATTCTCTGCCTTAAAAGTATTTTGAAAAACAAGTTACAAAATCCCACTATCAGGAACAATGATTTCTTCAAGTGATTTTTGGTGCGTTGTGCTGAAAACGTAACAAGTATTAGATACAGGTAATTAGATACCAGTTAGCTGTACTACGTACAGTTGGTGATTGTAAACATGGTCTTTGTTGGAACTAGTCCACCATGGCCACGCTGGCCATAACGAGGCTAGCTCCGTCGATGACCGTTTCTTAATAATAAACAAAAAGAACGCAGTCTTAGTCACCTTCCATCAAACTAGACGGCTGCCGACTGATACCTCAATCAACAACCGCCGCACTCTTTATTCATTCCAGGTATATACAATTTACAATCTTCTTCAATAACAATATACCTATGCCAGCAAATCTACCTCGCTCCAACTCACCAAACTCGTACCTGAAGGTTCGACGATACCTGAGCGTTCAACTCCACCTATCTTCCAACAGTCTTTACCCAGTATTCTATGATTTCTACCCGTGAGCTTTATAATAATGTCTGACTCGGTTCTGAATTAATCCAGTATCTACCAAACAGTAAATGCAGAAAGGTTGCTAGTAGCATAGTGATTATAGTAATTTCAGCTCATAATCCTGTGTTTTTGAACGAGATCTAGTGTTGTTTGATAACATTACAATTGTAAAGGAAAGTGTAACACGTTTTGGTGCAAAGGTAAGTTTTAAATACACATTTAATTATATGTTTTGTGATATTTTCGTACAAAACTAACAATTGGAAAATATTGTCTATGTTACAGATTACAAAATGAGTAAAATAAAATGTATTCGCCCATTCAAAGACATTCAGTGTTCGAAAGAGCTGCGATATCTCACGGATGGTATCATCCAAAAACTAAAATCAATTGGATTTTCCAAGGTATCCACACTCAACACCAAGGATTTTCGTATTTGTTCGTCTTGCCGTCTACATATTGATTCAAGAGCTCACCTCACCCAAAACGAAGAACAAAGCGTAGCCGGCGGCTCAAGGATGCCAACTGTTCAGACCATACCTGATGTACCTGATTCGCAAAGCTATGAAAGTTTGGTCACGATGCCATCAGCGTCAACGCTAAGCACAATTCAATCAAATGAAGACTTCACGATGCCTGTAGACGTCGAAATATTCAACCGAGCAATAGCAGCTATTCGTGTTTCGCCTATAGATTTAGGTAAGGTTAAAAATGTTCACTATCCTGAAAAAAAAGTGCGCTGAAATCGTCGAAGGTGTACGAAGAAATCGTTTTAAATTAGACGCTAAAACAGAAAAAGCAAACGAGTTTGATGAAGTCATAGAAAATATGAAAATGATATTTTTAAATTCAGCCACAAGGCAAGAAAAACTATTAATTTTATCATTGTTACCAAAATCATGGTCAGTACAAAAAATTGTAGACGAATTTGAAACGAGTAGAAATATGGCATCAGATGCAAGAAAGGAAAGAGTTAATGTATTTGATTAATCTCAAGGTTCAAGCTCTGGAAAAGCTTTGAGTAATGAAACAAAAGAACTGGTTTTGAATTTTTTTGAGGACGATGATATAAGCCGTGAATGCCAGGCCAAAGAGATTTTGTTAGCGTAAAGACAGGAAATAAGAGATTAGCTGTTCAGAAAAGATTGTTAATGATGACATTGAGAGAAGCTTTTAATCGCTTTAATGAAATGTACGTCAATGTAAAAATAGGGTTTTCATCATTTGCAAGCCTCCGGCCAAGGCAATGTAAACTATTGACTATCACAGGAACACATAATGTTTGCGTTTGCACTACGCATGAAAATGTCAATTTAATTCTACATAGCTTAAAAAAATACAATGTCTTGAATGATCTAAAAACATTAACGAATAGATTACTTTGCGAAAATAAGACAACTCATTGCCATCTACGAGCATGAGCATGAGCATGATTGACCGCCCACGGATGCAATTCTGTTATTGCCAGATCAGCTGTATTTGCACAAAGAACCAACAAATGATGTTTTTGACTAACATGCATCTTCAATGTGTAAAAACTGGTGACCCATTACAAAGCAATACCGGCGCCGGCCGTGTCCGAATGCTGGTCAAGTAGGGAATGGGAAGGAACGTGTTGACATGATACTCGCTTTGAAGGAAGCCGAGAAATCCTCTGCACTTCCACGAGAAATCACTGGGATGTTGGATAGTTGGGGAAAGGTTAGCAGCAGGGTTCGTTTTGGTTAACGATACGCTGAAAATATGTAGCACTTTTCGCCAAAAGCAATGGGCCGCTCCAATTTTACTGAAAAGAGACAAGTATAACGAAAAACAAAACAAAACGAAATAGACAAAATAAAATAAAACAGGATATTAGATATTGTCTTCAAAATATGGTAGAAACAAATTATTTGTTGCTTTGCAAACCAGCTCTCCTCGATATCCTAGATGGCCAAGTGTTGCTGGACCGCAGCTGCTGCCGTCGGCACCCGTCCGTCGCCGACGTGTAGGAAACCTTCCGGTAGTAACATGATATGTGTGTCTAATACACTCTTCTTGCACTGATTAATTTACAAACTTATTCTGATCACTTTGGCACGGTTGTTGTATTTTTCTCTAAAATCTAGTTCTAGATACTGGCATATCTTCCCCCACAATACCCGCGAACGACGACACTTTGAACCTAAGCTCGCTTGAGGGAGAATCACCAACACACAACGGCGCAATTGATTGTTTGCCATTTTTTAAATGAATCAGCATTCCAAAACTTTTCGAATCAATTATAAACAAAAATATGTTTAATCAAGTCAAACATAAAATAACCAATGCACAACATGGCTTTTTCAAGGGACGTTCCACCACTACAAACCTGCTCGAATTTGTTGATTACTCATTGAAAGCAATGGATAAAGGTTATTACGTAGAAGCTCTTTATACCGATTTCAGCAAAGCGTTTGATAAACTTGACATTTCTATGTTGATTTTCAAGCTTGAAAAAAATAGGAATTGAGTTAAGACTCCTCAATTGGATTAAGTCGTATTTGACAGATCGCCAGCAAATAGTTAGATTCAATGATAAAAAATCAAATCCTATTAAAGTCACATCTGGTGTTCCTCAAGGTTTACACCTAGGTCCTCTTCTTTTTATCTTATATGTTAACGATATATCTTTTGTTTTAAAAAATCTAAGAGTTCTTATATATGCTGACGATATGAAACTGTTTTTTTAAATAAGAAATGATAATGATATAAATGTATTTGAGAATGAAATCCAGGTCTTTTATGTATGGTGTTGTATGGTGCTTGTTAGAACTAAATGTAAAAAAATGTAATCTTATAACTTATAGTCGAAAACGAAGCACACCAAGTATTTCAGTGTCTCTAGGAAATCAAAATATTAAGAAATGTAATAAAATAAGAGATTTAGGAATAATTTTAGATACTAAATTGACATTTGTGGATCATTATAACACAATAATTCATAGAGCAAGTAATATGCTAAATTTCATGAAACGTTTTGGCCACAACTTCCAGGACCCTTATACAATCAAAACATTATATATATCTTTTGTGAGGTCAATATTAGAATACTGCAGCGTTGTTTGGTCACCTCATATAAAAAAGCACGATGAGCGTATAGAGTCAATTCAAAAGCAGTTTTTATTATACGCTTTACGTAGGTTAGGATGGACACAATTTCCCCTCCCTTCATATGAAGCACGTTGCATGTTGATCAACATTCAATCATTGAAAGAGCGTCGAGATCATGCTAAAGTCTCATTTGTCAACGACCTCGTTACGCAACGAATAGATTCAACTGAATTATTGTCAAAATTAAACTTTTATGTACCTACACGACAACTACGGAATCGAAATTTGTTCGCTTTAGATCATCATCGTACAAATTATACTAAATTCGGACCGTTAAATCAGATGATGAATGCTTATAATGAACATAGTGAAATGATTGACCTTAGTATGCCTCGTGCAAAACTGAAAAGATATTTCAATGCATTAAGTAATAATAGGAGATAAGAACATTAATGTAGTCTACGATTGTTTGACGAAATAAATAAATAAATAAATAAATAATTGAATTAAGGTTCTTTGACATTCCATCTTTTGTATTGGCTGTGTATAAAATATACGGATGATGTATTGACAAGCTTAGATGGTAACGTACAAGTGCATCATGAAACATATCATGGAATATGGCTGATGAAAAAGCTTATTGGCTATTGAATGTTAAAGTGAAGGAATGTCCACCTTTGCCTTTAGCTGTAGAGACTTTCGAAGCGAAAATCCTGCCGAAAGATACCGACCAAATAAAGGTATGCCTTCACGTGACACGGCATTGGCTACCAACGAACCCTTTTTCAGTTTACCATTCCTTGCATTCTCTTAGACGAACTACACTTCCACCCCTGGGCATTATTATTTTATAATGTATATCAATATTGTTAGAAGCCGTAACACTGACAAAATGAACAAAATTGTGTAAATATGCTAAAAAAATTGCCAAAGCCACACAATTCTGGTAAGAATTTGACAACCATGAGCTATTATACAGTGAACAGCAAACGATCCGTTTATAATGCAGCAAGTTTGAGTAGGATCTAAAATTAAACACAAGCTTTGAAGCATGTCGAAGTAGTCACTTACATCCCTTGGCTTCTAAACCCCTCAGATAATAAGAATATGTAAAAAAATATTGAAAACTGCAAGGAAAAATCTTACCATCCTCATCCAAGTAACTTGACATCTCTGCTCACGTTTTTCATAGAGACAATTTATCCTCACATTGATGTCATCATATATCAATGCTCGCTCAAGATTTAAGCATTGACGTAAAACACAAATCACTATGAAATATTTCAAACACAGACGCAACACTCTAGACACCAACGAACACGCAACCGCAAGCAAACGACTGCACGATACGCACGAAATACACCCGCACTGTTAATTTACTAAGCTACCAAATGATTTTTTTGCCGATACGATACTCCATGTACTCTCGAAAAGTACAAAGAAAACCACCAATTACCATTTCAACCGCATTTATTCCACCGTGGCAAAGAGCAACTTAAAAATCGGATCACAACTTTACGAAATCATTCCGATATGAACTCCACTACCTACAAATACTTCGGTGTAAATAAACCGCTATGCACGTCTGAGCTCCAATTCATAATTATTATCCGGGAGCACACACAATGATGTGAAATACCTACTCTGGAAGTAGCGCTGAAATTTTCTCATAATTTTCTTCTCCACAATAGTATTGTCCAATCATACTAACACACGCTTCCGACCAACTTTATAAACGTAGTTGCTCACTCACGCACACACTAATGCTGAGTGATTTGCAAATTTTCACTCCCACTTTGGTTTACACATTTCAATTCACTTGCTTTTCAAAGTGGTATCGTACTAAGAACCGATAGTGTTGCCTTTGCCCAAACTAGTTATGTTGGGGCACGGTCACATTATCGGAGAGGTAATGCAGTTCAATTACCACAATTCACAAGCGCGCACAAACAAGAGAGCGAAGCACTGCACGACCGACCGAACCGAATACCTGCGATAAACTCGACAACTCATTGCCATCTACGAAGATGTAAAAACTGCCCAGATACCTCAGTTTTAGAAGACAGTTTATTGAAACAACTGGAAGAAAACTTTGTTGAAAAGCTTTCATTCGAACAATGGGTTACCACTGACAGATGTGATTTAGAAACTATTGTAAGGCAAACCGATGAGTTTGTTTCATTTTTCAGCTCAAAATTAGAAAGTTTGATTCCGCATGATTTTGTAAAAACCGAACAATCCAATTTTTTGAAAACTACAAAACAAAACTTGCAAGATGGTGAATTTTTAGCTATTTGTGACTTTTCTGAAAATTACAGCTTCATTTTGCAGGATGAAGTTCAATCACACCATTGGAACGTGCAACAGGCCATAATCCATCCTTTCGTAATATATTATACTGAAAATATGCAAATTAAACATTTTAGCTTCATTATAATTTCTGAAGAACTAAGACATGATTCAGTCGCTGTTAATTTGTTTATTGATAAAATGATAAACTTTTTACAAATTGATCAAAATAAAAACATTAAAAAAATTTATTTTATGTCAGATGGTGCTGCTTCACAGTATAAAAACCGAAAAAACTTTTCTAGCCTTTGTAAATTTAAGTCAAAGTATGGTATTGACGCTGAATGGCATTTCTTCGCAACATCGCACGGAAAAGGTCCATGATGCTATTGGAGGTACGATAAAACGCATGGCTACCAGAGCAAGTTTAGCCAAAGAACGCGAACACCCGATAAAGACTGCAAGAGAGTTGTTTAATTGGGCAAACAAACGAAAAGAAGAAGAACTTACAAAGTTGTCATTTTGTTATTCTACTACAGAAGAATACGAAAATATGTCTTTGCAGCTAAATAATCAATAAAAACAATTCAAGGAACTTCAATAAAAACAATTCAAGGAACTCAAAAATTCCACTCATTTCTTCCTCTATCAGAAAATACAATAAAGGCAAAGCTTTATTCAAACTGTCCTGACAATGATGCCAAAATATTCGATATTGTTAAGAAAGTTGTGTAAACAATAATTTTATAAAAATACAGGAATAAAAATAAACTGATGATATCCAACATATAATGTTATTTTTTATTGCGCACAATCCCTGAAAAATAAGCTTAATTCGCTCTTTTGAATCTTGCTAATTGAGGAGCTTGCATTTGCAGTTCTCAAAAAGGTGTATCTCGAAATCGAGTTGTCTCATCGGTTTGATGTCTGGGGCAATGTTCGGCAATAGAGAGAAAATATGCACAGTATAAACACATCCAGTTTAAATGGAATAAACTGTTAGGCGATATGCAAGAGTTGAATGCACATTTTCAACACAATACACCAAAAATAACTGGAAGAAATCATTGTTCCTGATAGTGGGATTTTGTAACTTGTTTTTCAAAATACTTTTAAGGCAGAGAATTTCACTCGAATCTTTAAGCTGTCAGTGTCATTTTAACTCAAAATTTTCCAATCTTTCCGAAAAAAATACTTTTGAAACTGAAAAAATACGGAGTACATCCGAAAAGGGCCAAAACTTATTAAGTTATCAAAAAATCAATATTGAATCAGTAATATCTTCTAAACGGTGCATCTTAGAAAAATGTTACCCAAGTACTTTTTGCTTGCAAATTTGATGTACTTTCATAAAATTAGGGTGACAAACTTTTTTGACTTTTCTTAATAGCTTTTTTGAAAATTGTAGTTTTTTTTAAATTTTTTTTTCATTGTAACCTATTTTAAGTCAGCTATAACATAAGAATAATTAAAAAATTATTGACAGGTCACTTTTAAGGGAAAATCTATATTATAGTTCAAAACACAAAAACCAAACTTTTTTTTTACCGTGCATATTTTCTCCATATAGCACCAACAATTGTCTAAAACTCCGCCGAAGACACCAAACCAATCGGACAAACCGTTTCCGAGATACAATTTTTTGAAGATATCATGTGCATTTTTCATAGGCCCTTCTCATAAGTAAGGCTAGATTCAAAATGGCGAACCAAGTATGCACAACGGCGTTTTTCTTCCCCAAAAACGTGTATGCAAGGTTTCATGCAAATAAAAAAATATGAAAATTACTCGTTGCTGAAATGATATGGAACCGCTCTTATACAGGAAACGGTAATACGTGCGATAATTATTACTTGCACGTGCGAAATTATGCATGTCGAAAGAGCAACGAGACTGGCAGTATACTCAGAAAAATATGTTGTAAATTCAAAAGGATTATGTATAGCTTCAACAAATTTTATTGTAGACTCACGGCTTACCTGTATTTTCTTTTGATTCGACCATTAAGTTATTCATTTCAACAATAAGTATTGTTGTTTCTTAAAATGCTGCAAGATAACCTGCTGTAAATTTCAAATCATAAATATAGTTACAACAAAAATATTATTTGTCGAGACAATGCAAATGTTTGATTGCATCGACAAAAGCGGTCATTTTAAAACGAAAAATTGTATTATTGTTTCTACAATATTATATAATTAATTCAAAAATATTCAACTTTTGTGATAAAAAAATAGTAGTTTTCTTGTTTTTGTGGAAGAGGTTTTTGAGATTCAAATAAAATTCATCAAAATAAAAACAAATTTTTAAACATGATTTATTATTGTTATAAAATTACAATGTCTAAAGAAAAACTATCTTCCAACTTATGCAAATTGGTTGGGAGTAATTCTAAACTTTCTTTATTTGAAATAACCGACGTGGCTGGATAGCTCAGTGGTTATCCGTTCTGCTTACTGAGTAGATGGTCGGGAGTTCAATCCCAGGCCAGTCCCCTTCCTTGTCATTTGTCACTTGTCTCTTTCTATCACCACTAGATTTCAAATAAAAAAGCAGTCTACTGCGCTTTCATTGATCGCATCACTTACCACAGTGAATCCATGATCTAAAAATAACCTGCATCACTAACACAAAACAATCCTTCCCTTGACAATTGTGGAGACGCAGAGGTAAACACGGTCTCTAACCAACGATTGTCAAACTAATCATCCTTCCCCACCTCCCCAAAGACCGTGAGGACAAGGCCGGCGCCGGTACTGATCTATAAATAGAATTAGTGAACTTGTACATTGAAGATGCAAAGCTACTCCCAAGCTCCATCTATGTGGTTCTCTGTGCAACTACACTAGTTCTGACCGGTAACGGAGTAGCAACTACGCTACGCACGGTCTTTCTATAACAAAATAACAACTTTCTTTATTTGAAATAACAATTATTTTAGTTGTTTTGTAGAGTTTGAACGATTGCAGATGCTCATCAAAGCTGCGCATGTTTCCTTACGCTCTAAAAAAAACCAAAAAAACGTTAATTATAGAAGCCGTCAATCCAAAACTTTCAAATAACTCGAAAAACGACAAAGTTTCATCATCGACGCGTTCAACTACTAACTCTTTCACAAGATTTTCAGATTGCTCAAAAATCAAAAAGGTGGTATCCGCAAGTAGAGTGGCTGTGAAGAGAGTGACGCCTTGCAAAGCCACTCTATGTCGTAAGCATCCGATTATTAGAATTTTTTTCCAAATTATGATTTACACATGAAGTATTTTTGATCCAGATATAAATATTCTTGATTCTACAAAATAAGATTGTTGAAGCAATAAAAATAAGAAGCAAAAAATAAATTTGCAATATCAACAAAATATTTTGTAGATTCTAATATTATGATTTTAAATTCTAACAACAGTGTTGTTGAAGCAAAAATCAGGTGTATTCGTATCAATAAATTATTTTTATGATACAAATAGTATTTTGTTATTGAATTTATTCTCAGATATTGCTGTTTCAAACTACCTCTATTCCTCTGCGTGTAGGTTCGTAGTGCTTTCGATCTTAGGCGTTTGAGCCGTCATAAATGTGTATTCCCCCAATGTGGCTTAGGAGTCGGTCTACGCAGTGGCACAAAGTTAACCAAGTAGGTCATCAACGCGTTAGTGAAGTAGTCCACAGCAACATCAATGTCTTCCGTGGTTTCTAGGATGTGCCAGTCAGTTTCACGGAGCGCTTCTATTAATCCCTCCCAATCGGCACGACGGAAATGAAACTCTCGGTCATCCGGAATGCTTGCAAATACAATTGGCTGTGAGGCAACTCTCTCTTACTACTAAAGCGGGACAGAAGTAGATCATTTGTATGTTAAAAAAAAGTAACAACTTATACTAACAAGCAGGTATTTAACATTTTAATGCAATAAAAATTAAGTGTACCTGATCAAATCATAGGCACCTCAAAGAATTTATGATAATGAAATTCATGCCATGGATATGAAGAAATACACTAAGGATTTTTTTTAACCGTGCTAATTCCGAAAAACCGTGTAAAAAAAAACGTGCTAATTCCGAAATCCGTGTAAAAAAACACTTTGATAAAATGCACTTAGCAATGCAATGCAATGAAAAACACTTAAAAAAATTTCTAAACAGTTAAATGGATAGCAAGAGTCAAGCGAACACAAAATAGAACCTGAGTGAATGTGTGTTGGGTTAAGTGGGGATAATACAGGTACATTCATGATGGCATATCTCGAGACCCTTAATATCTGCAAAGATGCGGTCTTGAGCAAAGTTGTACAGAAGGTCAAGGGCATTCAAAAAATGAACCGTTCTGTTCGGAATTCCACCACTACGTGGCGCTAGTAAGCATACGAAATTGAGCATTTTCAACTTGTTCTATTTCATGATTCTTATAAGAGAAATAGTTTTAGGCGTCGTCAAAGTTGAGCATTTTCAACTTATTCTGTCTCGTGATTCTGATAAGATATGGTTGAACAAGGGTTGGTTAGATCGGTACATATATAAAAACAATGTGTGAAATGTAGGAATCAAAGAAAAATGCGCATCAGCAGATACAGCTGCAGCTGATTGAGGAAGGTGCATACCATGCAAACCAAGTGTCTATTTTGGAAAAGATGCCTTGTAGAAGTTACATAGATTCAACTGAACGTACGACATCTAGGTTCAAAGCCTTAAAGGATCGCGTCCGGGACCATTTCCCGGAAAAGTTAATTTTCTTTTTTTTTCTCAAATCTTCAACTGATAAAACAATAAAATGTGGCTTTTAAGAAATCTATATTCTTATGTATTGAAATTTATTGGAAACAAGTTAAAAACTAAAACTTTATTTATTATTTCTTCTGAGGTGTATAGACCCGTGTGTTTGAAAGAACAGTTCATGTTTAAAAGAAGGGTGAATCTCCTATAAATGGTTCTCTCAAATATTTTTTTGTACTTAAGATATGAAAAAAGAGAAAATACCTTTCATAGGAGGTTTTCCCTTCTTTTAAACATGAGCGGTTCTTTCAAATATTTTGATGTAAAGAAGAAAAAAAAGAAAACCTGAATATCACGGGCCTGTTGCTTACTTTTGCAGAATACATAGGAAATAAATAGATCAAATAAAAAACATGATTAATATATTTTAATTGTTATGTTATGTATTCTCCGTGCGTGGAGTAACGATTATAATGTAGAAGGAGATGTTCGCTCATCACTATGAGGCACCAAGAGTGAACAATAATGTTTTTGGATAGAATGAAAGATATGAAGAGAAAGTGTTGAACGTTCCGTCAGTGTGCGGTAGGTTGGAAATAGAACAGATGTTTTTATTGGAATTTGAGCGAAAAGGGCATGTGTACAGTGGTACTCGAACCAAAGACGTCAACTTTTGCCTTACATCCCACTGCGGGGTAGGTTGAAGCACAGACAAGTCCGCCATTTCAACAGTGATATCAGACGTTGCGAATCAAAACGAACCCAAAAAAGGAGAGAGTTCCTCTCCTATGTGCGCATCAAAAACAGAGTGCACACAATATATCGCTAATGTTCGCACTGGAACGGTCTGGCTAGCGGAGTGGACTGTATTCGGTAGGAACGGGCGGAGGAAACAAACGTCAATCTAAATCAACTCTTTGAGCTCTGAAAAGAGCTGAATCACTTTGTTCCGAGCCACAGACGAACGTCGATCGGGGATGATGGAAACTGCCGGCTACACTAAACAATTATTTTATTTTTCTACTTCTATTGATACAATTGCTTTTGCTTCTGCTGCTGATGGTTGCGCGGTTGGAAAGTAACTAATTAATTGCAAGCCACTACATGCCGTTTAAATAGATGCAACGCTCCGTGTGCTGTGATTTGAAAGTTGTTTGGTGATATGGTGGTCTCTAGGTGATGTGGTTATTTGGTAGTTCTGCTGCACGCCGACTGTGCTGAATTTTCTGGCTGGTTAGTGGCGTGGGTTTTCATACGTTTGCCAGTAACGCTTCCGACGTGAGACGGAACAGCTAAAACAACTATCAACTATGTTACATGAGCGTCTGTTGAAGTGATGAACTTGTCGGATGTTAGGCAAAAGTTGACGTCTTTGGTTCGAGTACCACTGTACACATGCCCTTTTTGCTCAGTCTCCAATAAAAACATCTGTTCTATTTCCAACCTGCCGCACACTGACGGAACTTTCAACACTTTCTCTTCATATCATTCATTTTAGCCAAAAACATTAATGTTCACTCTTGGTACCTCATGGTGATGAGCGAACATCTACTTCTACATCATGATTATTATGTTTATAATATAGCATATAGTTATTACCATGAGGTTATATTTATAAAACGAAATAAGGTTGTGTAAAAATTTATAGGAAAAACTTCTTTTTAGCAAAATATTAAGTTTTCCGGGATTTGAACTTTCCGGGAAATGTTCATTCCGGGAAACGATTTTCAGGGAAATTTCATTCCGAGATATGAACTTCCGGGAAATGACAATCATTTTCATACACAAACTCACATAAACACATTTAAAATCATACACACTTATACTCACTCACACGTTCATGTATACGCACCTTCACATAAACACATACGCTGTTCTCAAACACACACATATACATACATACTCACATACGACCATGCATACACATACCTATATTTACACATAATAAGCGGTTCCATATCATTTCAGCAACGAGTAATTTTCATATTTTTTGATTTGCATGAAACCATGCATACACGTTTTTGGGGAAGAAAAACGCCGAATCTAGCCTTACTTATGAGAAGGGCCTATGAAAAATGCACATGATATCTTCAAAAAATTGTATCTCGGAAACGGTTTGTCCGATTGGTTTGGTGTCTTCGGCGAAGTTTTAGACAATTGTTGGTGCTATATGGAGAAAATATGCACGGTAAAAAAAAAGTTTGGTTTTTGTGTTTTGAACTAAAATATAGATTTTCCCTTAAAAGTGACCTGTCAATAATTTTTTAATTATTCTTATGTTATAGCTGACTTAAAATGCTATCTAGTGCACAGTGAGTTGTTCTAGAGAAAAATAGGTTACAATGAAAAAAAATTTTAAAAAAATTACAATTTTCAAAAAAGCTATTAAGAAAAGTCAAAAAAGTTTGTCACCCTAATTTTATGAAAGTACATCAAATTTGCAAGCAAAAAGTACTTCGGTAACATTTTTCTAAGATGCACCGTTTAGAAGATATTACTGATTCAATATTGATTTTTTGATAACTTAATAAGTTTTGGCCCTTTTCGGATGTACTCCGTGTTTTTTCAGTTTCAAAAGTATTTTTTTCGGAAAGATTGGAAAATTTTGAGTTAAAATGACACTGACAGCTTAAAGATTCGAGTGAAATTCTCTGCCTTAAAAGTATTTTGAAAAACAAGTTACAAAATCCCACTATCAGGAACAATGATTTCTTCCAGTTATTTTTGGTGTATTGTGTTGAAAATGTGCATTCAACTCTTGCATATCGCCTAACAGTTTAATCCATTTAAACTGGATGTGTTTATACTGTGCATATTTTCTCTCTATTGCCGAACATTGCCCCAGACATCAAACCGATGAGACAACTCAATTTCGAGATACACCTTTTTGAGAACTGCAAATGCAAGCTCCTCAATTAGCAAGATTCAAAAGAGCGAATTAAGCTTATTTTTCAGGGATTGTGCGCAATAAAAAATAACATTATATGTTGGATGGATATCATCAGTTTATTTTTATTCCTGTATTTTTATAAAATTATTGTTTACACAACTTTCTTAACAATATCGAATATTTTGGCATCATTGTCAGGACAGCCTTTATTGTATTTTCTGATAGAGGAAGAAATGAGTGGAATTTTTGAGTTCCTTGAATTGTTTTTGCATTATTAGGGTATATGTCCCTTGACTCAGCCTATTATGCATCCAGCGATCACATTTTTCATTATAACTCATACAGTTTTTAGGCTGTAAGCGAGATTCAACTAGTTATATACATGCAAAGATAAGTTTGATAAGACATTTGGTAGCATGTATCACTAAAAGTTACACAATTATTTTTATAATGCCATAAACTTTCGATAGATGTGGATTTAATGTCGGTCTATAAGCACCAAATTGGGTCTATTCGTGGATACAACTTCGTCCCATTCCATGGATTTATTACTAAATGCAGTCTTTGTACGGTTTTTTTTCTAATTTAATGAATTAAGGCATTGTTAGCTGTACTGGATTTACTTAAAACAACATTTCATTATACAAACTAAAGTTAAACTGCCTCCAAACACATAAATGATGTTCATATATGATTTATCAGCCATTTAATAATGAAAACATTATAATTCACTACGCAATTATGTTGTCTCTTCGATTTGTGTTTAGATGAGCCACTTGAATATAAACAACCGCAAATTCATGCATTTCCACTTGAAATTTTACCAATAACAACCTTTTTACAACGTTATTGATACAACAGGCCATAGTTCGGAACATTCAAAAAAAATATGTACCCAACATTGGGTCTACGATTTTCTTGTAAAATCATTGTTATTTTAGCTATGTGAACAGTTAGTTTGTAACGTGTAACTATGTTCTGCACATCTAGATTGCCTTACTTGCCTTGTCGATTCAATTAAGCCAAATTTAGATCACTTGAAATCGTGTAGATCATCTGTTCAGCTTAACCGGTGAAATCCTGATGCCCAAAAAGTTCAAGAATCCGAAAATTACACGAAAGTGAATAACTATAAGTTAATTAATATTGTCTCAATTGCTTCGGATTACATCTATCATGCTAATAGCAACATGATTTTGATGATTATCGCTAAATTAATGACACATTTGGTACATAGGCCGAATGAAGGAGCTAGTCTAACATTACATCCCCTTACCCTATATTGATTATTTAGCTGCAAAGACATATTTTCGTATTCTTCTGTAGTAGAATAACAAAATGACAACTTTGTAAGTTCTTCTTCTTTTCGTTTGTTTGCCCAATTAAACAACTCTCTTGCAGTCTTTATCGGGTGTTCGCGTTCTTTGGCTAAACTTGCTCTGGTAGCCATGCGTTTTATCGTACCTCCAATAGCATCACATGGACCTTTTCCGTGCGATGTTGCGAAGAAATGCCATTCAGCGTCAATACCATACTTTGACTTAAATTTACAAAGGCTAGAAAAGTTTTTTCGGTTTTTATACTGTGAAGCAGCACCATCTGACATAAAATAAATTTTTTTAATGTTTTTATTTTGATCAATTTGTAAAAAGTTTATCATTTTATCAATAAACAAATTAACAGCGACTGAATCATGTCTTAGTTCTTCAGAAATTATAATGAAGCTAAAATGTTTAATTTGCATATTTTCAGTATAATATATTACGAAAGGATGGATTATGGCCTGTTGCACGTTCCAATGGTGTGATTGAACTTCATCCTGCAAAATGAAGCTGTAATTTTCAGAAAAGTCACAAATAGCTAAAAATTCACCATCTTGCAAGTTTTGTTTTGTAGTTTTCAAAAAATTGGATTGTTCGGTTTTTACAAAATCATGCGGAATCAAACTTTCTAATTTTGAGCTGAAAAATGAAACAAACTCATCGGTTTGCCTTACAATAGTTTCTAAATCACATCTGTCAGTGGTAACCCATTGTTCGAATGAAAGCTTTTCAACAAAGTTTTCTTCCAGTTGTTTCAATAAACTGTCTTCTAAAACTGAGGTATCTGGGCAGTTTTTACATCTTCGTAGATGGCAATGAGTTGTCTTATTTTCGCAAAGTAATCTATTCGTTAATGTTTTTAGATCATTCAAGACATTGTATTTTTTTAAGCTATGTAGAATTAAATTGACATTTTCATGCGTAGTGCAAACGCAAACATTGTGTTCCTGTGATAGTCAATAGTTTACATTGCCATGGCCGGAGGCTTGCAAATGATGAAAACCCTATTTTTACATTGACGTACATTTCATTAAAGCGATTAAAAGCTTCTCTCAATGTCATCATTAACAATCTTTTCTGAACAGCTAATCTCTTATTTCCTGTCTTTACGCTAACAAAATCTCTTTGGCCTGGCATTGCAAGGCTTATATCATCGTCCTCAAAAAAATTCAAAACCAGTTCTTTTGTTTCATTACTCAAAGCTTTTCCAGAGCTTGAACCTTGAGATGAATCAAATACATTATCTCTTTCCTTTCTTGCATCTGATGCCATATTTCTACTCGTTTCAAATTCGTCTACAATTTTTTGTACTGACCATGATTTTGGTAACAATGATAAAATTAATAGTTTTTCTTGCCTTGTGGCTGAATTTAAAAATTTCATTTTCATATTTTCTATGACTTCATCAAACTCGTTTGCTTTTTCTGTTTTAGCGTCTAATTTAAAAAGATTTCTTCGTACACCTTCGACGATTTCAGCGCACTTTTTTTCAGGATAGTGAACATTTTTAACCTTACCTTAATCTATAGGCGAAACACGAATAGCTGCTATTCCTCGGTTGAATATTTCGACGTCTACAGGCATCGTGAAGTCTTCATTTGATTGAATTGTGCTTAGCGTTGACGCTGATGGTATCGTGACCAAACTTTCATAGCTTTGCGAATCAGGTACATCAGGTATGGTCTGAACAGTTGGCATCCTTGAGCCGCCGGCTACGCTTTGTTCTTCGTTTTGGGTGAGGTGAGCTCTTGAATCAATATGTAGACGTCAAGACGAACAAATACGAAAATCCTTGGTGTTGAGTGTGGATACCTTGGAAAATCCAATTGATTTTAGTTTTTGGATGATACCATCCGTGAGATATCGCAGCTCTTTCGAACACTGAATGTCTTTGAATGGGCGAATACATTTTATTTTACTCATTTTGTAATCTGTAACATAGACAATATTTTCCAATTGTTAGTTTTGTACGAAAATATCACAAAACATATAATTAAAATGTGTATTTAAAACTTACCTTTGCACCAAAACGTGTTACACTTTCCTTTACAATTATTATGTTATCAAACAACACTAGATCTCGTTCAAAAACACAGAATTATGAGCTGAAATTACTATAATCACTATGCTACTAGCAACCTTTCTGCATTTACTGTTTGGTAGATACTGGATTAATTCAGAACCGAGTCAGACATTATTATACAGCTCACGGGTAGAAATCATAGAATACTGGGTAAAGACTGTTGGAAGATAGGTGGAATTGAACGCTCAGGTATCGTCGAACCTTCAGGTACGAGTTTGGAGAGTTGGAGCGAGGTAGATTTGCTGGCATAGGTATATTGTTATTGAAGAAGATTGTAAATTGTATATAGGTACCTGGAATGAATAAAGAGTGCGGCGGTTGTTGATTGAGGTATCAGTCGGCAGCCGTCTAGTTTGATGGAAGGTGACTAAGACTGCGTTCTTTTTGTTTATTATTAAGAAACGGTCATCGACGGAGCTAGCCTCGTTATGGCCAGCGTGGCCATGGTGGACTAGTTCCAACAAAGACCATGTTTACAATCACCAACTGTACGTAGTACAGCTAACTGGTATCTAATTACCTGTATCTAATACTTGTTAGCACGTTTTCAGCACAACGCACCAAAAATCACTTGAAGAAATCATTGTTCCTGATAGTGGGATTTTGTAACTTGTTTTTCAAAATACTTTTAAGGCAGAGAATTTCACTCGAATCTTTAAGCTGTCAGTGTCATTTTAACTCAAAATTTTCCAATCTTTCCGAAAAAAATACTTTTGAAACTGAAAAAACACGGAGTACATCCGAAAAGGGCCAAAACTTATTAAGTTATCAAAAAATCAATATTGAATCAGTAATATCTTCTAAACGGTGCATCTTAGAAAAATGTTACCGAAATACTTTTTGCTTGCAAATTTGATGTACTTTCATAAAATTAGGGTGACAAACTTTTTTGACTTTTCTTAATAGCTTTTTTGAAAATTGTAATATTTTTTAAATTTTTTTTTTCATTGTAACCTATTTTTCTCCAGAACAACTCACTGTGCACTAGATAGCATTTTAAGTCAGCTATAACATAAGAATAATTAAAAAATTATTGACAGGTCACTTTTAAGGGAAAATCTATATTTTAGTTCAAAACACAAAAACCAAACTTTTTTTTTACCGTGCATATTTTCTCCATATAGCACCAACAATTGTCTAAAACTTCGCCGAAGACACCAAACCAATCGGACAAACCGTTTCCGAGATACAATTTTTTGAAGATATCATGTGCATTTTTCATAGGCCCTTCTCATAAGTAAGGCTAGATTCAAAATGGCGAACCAAGTATGCAAAACGGCGTTTTTCTTCCCCAAAAACTTGTATGCAAGGTTTCATGCAAATCAAAAAATACAAAAAATAAAAACTGGAAAAATTTGCCACTTCTTCGTGGAATCGCTCTAAATACTTATCTCTGCACAGAACAATTTGAAAATGCTCAATTTTGCATGCTCACTCGCACCACGTAGCGGTGGAAGTCCGAATGGAACGGTTCATCCTTTGAATGCCCTTGACCTTCTGAACAACTTTGCCGCAAACTAGAACTTTCTATTTTATCAGAATCACGAGATAGAACAAGTTGAAAATACTCAATATTGCATGCTCATTAGCGCCACGTAGCGGTGGAATTCCGGAAAAAAAACGATCCATCTTTTGAATGCTCTTGATCTGCTGAACAACTTTGCCGATGACCAGAACTATCCATCTTATCAGAATCTCGAAACAAAACAAGTTGCAAATGTTCAATTTCGTATGCTTACTAGCGCCACGTAGTGGTGGAATTCCGAACAAAACGATTCATTTTTCGAATGCCCCTAGACCTTCTGAACAATTTTGCTCAAGACCGCACCTTTGCAGATATTAAGGGTCTCGAGATATGCCATCATGAATGTACTTGTATTATCCCCACTTATCCCCACACACATTCACTCCGTTCCTATTTTGTGTTCGCCTGACTGTTGTAACTTGTTTTGCTATCCATTCCACTGCTTAGAAAATCTTTTAACTGTTTCTCATTGCAAATGAATAAACATGTAATCAAAGTTTTTTTTTTACACGGTTTTTCGGAATTAGTGTTAATTCCGGAATCCGTGCAAAAAAAGCCGTGCCAAAAAAAAACCGTGTATAAAAAACCTTAGTGTATAGTTATTTCTGCGAAGCCCCGAAGTCTTTGTCTTTGTCTTTTTTAAATTTATATATGACACTCTTCCCATTTTAAAAACAACGTGGCACAGTATGCAATAAGTGTTGGTGCAATTCAATTGATATGTTATGTTAAAAGATTTAATCTTGCGAGACAAAATATAGACACGAGGGAGCCATAACCATGTAAAATAAATATAACCCATGTTATTAAGATGGATATAGGTAATAAAGGTGTCTTTTTATTGTTTACCAAAATAATATTTATTTACCTTTCATTTGCGTATTTAGTTATTAAAATCAGCCAGTGGTTCATAAGATATGGAAAGTAAATTTTTCGGGTCACCCTATTGACAAAATAAAAAATACAGTAATCGTTCGCTAACTGGGCTAAATGCACCAGGGGAGCAATCATTGAAGATTCCGCTGTAGCTTACATGGATTTCAGTATCAATGTAATGAACATATGGTTAGGAGGAATTTATCAATCTAACATTCAACACGTTCAAATGTGCACATCGTCACGTCATTATAGGACACGAAGCGAGTGTGAAAGAGTTAGTTGATTTGTTCTAACATGCCTGTCTTGCTTTAGCATTGATCGATTGGTAAGATGTATTTCGGGAAAAGGTAATAAACCAGCCCAGGAGGCTAAACATCACCATAATAAACCCAAAAAAATCGAAAGGTGTGCCAAGAGAACTCGGTAAATTTATTCCGGGTTCCGGGACACTGTGGCATTGAAGGTAATGAAAAGGCAGACGAGCTTGCTAAACAAGGTTCAAATGTACAGCTTATTGGTTCAGATCCATTCTGCGGTATATCATACTGTGCCATAAAAAGGAATTAAAATCTTGGGAAGAGCAAAGGGTGATGACCAATTGGTTGGTCACCACAAAGTGTGCTCAATCGAAAAGGTTTATAATTCCAAATGTAAAAATTAGTAAAAAGCTTCTGGAGTTTAATAAGATAGTTCTTTGTACCTATACAGGTCTAGTAACCGGACATTGCCCGAGTAGACATCATTTGAAAAACATTGGCCAGGTTCAGAATGCTATCTGTCGTTTCTGTAACATGGAACGAGTTGTGATGCTTTGTACAAGAATAATTGCAACCGTGATAAGTTGATTTACATTGGATTGACTATATACTTCATTTTGAATTGTCGGGTCCCTAACTAGTAATTCATATATTTTTAGAGTTAATGATTTAATCGTGACCATACATCTCTGTACAATCGAACTAAAAACCCGTAGCCGTGATTAGGACATTAAACCTTTTCTTTAATGAAGCAATCAATAAGATTATATGTATATGATACCTACAGCAATAAAGGTATTTTTAGCGATTTAATCATTTCGAATTAGTGAATAAATAACAATGAAAGTGTATGTCACGCAAATGAAAAAAGTGGATCATTCGCCGTTTCCAAAATTATTTGATATGAAATTATTGTCAATTATTCCTAGCTTAGTCTAACAGTGAATTGCGGCAAAACCAGTCAGTATCACACCTACTTTTAGTGCCTTCAAATCAACGTACTATGACGTAGCATTATAAAGAGGGCAGAGTGTGATACTTTCACTGGGGATCGTGTTCTTGGTCTCCAATGCCCTCTTGCCTGCGACAAGGAGACAAGCATGACCAAAGATACACCTAAAGAGGTAAAGGGATATAATGTAAGCCTATGAACCAAATATGTAATTATTTCAGCGATAATCAACAACATTATGTTGCTATCAACATGACCGCTTTAACTCGTAGCAATTCTGATATATTTAATCAATTTTAGTAGTTCGTTTCCGTTCGTTTAATTTATGATTATCTCAAATTTTTAAATACTGGTTTTGCACTGGTTAAGCTGAACAGAATATCATGATGATCTTGGAATGATCTAAATTTGGCTATATTGAACCGATAAACCAAATAATGTAGCGTGGATGTTCAGACAATATTCACACGTTATAAATTAACAGTTCACACAATTAAAATAACAATAATTTAACAAGAAAACCGTGGACCAAATCTTAGGGTTATTTTTTCTTTGTTCTCAAATATGGCCTGTTGTCTGGATAACATAGTAAAAATATTGCTTTGGTAAAATTTTCAATGGAAATGTGTGAGTTTCGGTTGTATATTTTCCAAATAGCTCATCTAAACACAATCCAAAGGAACAAAACATGTGCAGAGTAATTTTTTTTTCATTGTGGAAGGGTCAATAAATCATATGTGAAAATATCTTAAGTGTTCCAGAGCAGTTTTGATTTAGTTTGTTTTCTGAAATTTTATGTTGAGTAGAGCGAATACAACTGGCAATACCTTAAATCATAAAATCAGGAGAAAAAAAACAGTACGAAGACTATACATAATATAAAATTGATCGAATGGGACGAAGTTATTGCCTAGAGCTGGAAAACATGGTGAGTTACAATAAAAAATGTAATCAATCGTTGCATATTGCTGAGTTAAGAGACACATGGCCCATATTTTTTTCTATGGAATTGCTTAGAAAAAAAGGAAGCCAGAACATGCGTATATACTTACCGCGGAGATTGGTTGCATTGGAGTTATCATTGTTGAAGGCATATCTGTGCTTGTGTTTATAATTTTGTTTGCTTTGTCTGTTTGTTTTCCTGACATTTTTTCAATAGACTTGCGGTAGTTTACTTCGTATGTGCACAATTTCATAGTTAGCTCCAATATATTTGCAGATTCTGGAACTCTAGCTTTGTCTTGTACGTATATCTTATACGCTTGTTTCATAATGTCTGCGAAAAGCAATTCCTTGTTTGGCATGTTTTTTACACATTTTCTATATGCTTTGAAAATATCTACAAGAAGATCCAATATTTTCCCATCATTTTTCAAGTCTTTCAACTGTTCTAAAATGGTTTGGTAAACATTAATACAAGTTGATACCGCTTGTTGGGATAGTTCATTTCGATCATAGTTGTGTAAGTATTCTCTGAAAAAAATAATATGATTAACTTAATAACTTAATAAATCATTAGCTTACTTGTCAGAATCCGGTCTCCGGTTAAGTTGAATTGCTAATTCCAGAAGCGTATTATGATCCATTTTATATTTTAATGCCTCTATAAGAATTTTAACGCATTTCGATATATGTGACGCAAAACTACCAGGTCTATCAATATCTGATGAAGGAATTCGCCATATGCCCTAAGAGAAAAAAAATAGTAAGAAATTTTTTAGGTTGGATTATATTCAAAGTTAAGAAGCATACGAAAAATAGAGCGTTTGAATGAATATCCAAATTCTACCCTTATACAATTCACATTTTAAATATAATACATCCTACCATGCACTACAATAAAATGAAAGAAATATATTGTAGATTATTTAACTTTAAGCGATATCAACGACTTTTCCGCTATGGAAGCATCTGAAAGACAGTTTTAAAGTATAAAACATAAATTTAAGTATATTAGAATAGTCTCAAAACAGGTATTTAGGATAAAACAAAAAGTTTTTTTCTAGAGTAATTTCAAACCTAAACCATGTTTTGGCATAAACGTAATTTTGGTTACATAAAATTTCATTGTGCATATGCTGCGGTGGTAGGAGATGAGGCAATAGTAGGACGGGAGGCAATGTAAAGACCGGTTTTAAGGCCTAACTGCCTGAATACCATATCAAACGATAACGGCCAACGATGCGTTAACATTGCGGTCTCTCGTGGTTTAGTAGTCCGAACTACCATTTTCCCCCGTAAAGACATCCACAAAGCCACTTGGAGATCACCTGACCAAAGAAAAGATATCAAATCGACGGGAAATTCTTCTCCGACATCACCAACGTTCGCACTTACCGCAGCGCGAATATAGACTCGGACTACTACTTAGTTGCAGTATGTTTGCGCTCTAAACTCTCGACGGTGTACAACACGCGTCGAGTTCGGACGCGACGACGTAACATTGAGCAACTACGGGAAACTGGAGTTGGCCAGGAATACGCGCAACAGCTAGAAGCTATAGTCACTAGATTCATAGTCTGGCGGATACAACGACGGGAGCCAATTTGAACTGTCAGTTGGCGGAGCCAATCGAGCATATCTCGAATGATTTATGTTAAGGGCCTAAATGCCATTTGTAAACAATAACTTTAATTGTTGATTTCTCACGAATTACGAGAATCCCACCATACCCTGCTACTCTATATGGTAGAACTAACATTCTTCTACCAAATGCTGCTTTCATTTCACGAGAGTGATTTGAGATTCAAGAGAAATCGATATTGAAAGTCATTGTTTACAAATGGCTTTTAGGCGCTTATCATGAATTACTCTAGATATGCTCGATTGGCTCCTCCAAGTGACAGTGCAAATAGGCTCCCGTCATTGTATCCGCCAGACTATGAATCTAGGGACTATACTAGAAGCAACCCTACCAACGGAAAAGCAGCTTGGCGCAGCTACTCTTGAGAATTCGAACCGCCATTGGTAGCACTACAATGGTGACAATAGGTACTTATAGGTAATAGGCACCGAATCGAATAAATGACTGGTTTGGTGGCGAATGCAGTTAGTAGAGGAGAAGAATGCAGCACGGGCGAGAATGCTGCATCATCGTACGAGAGCGAATGCAGTTCATGTCGAGACGTGCATCGAGCCGGACGTGCTTGGTTGCTCAAAATAGAACATTCCAAAGTGACTTTGTTGGTGAATTGGTACGATTGGAAAGTTCGCAAAATAAAGAGTGGCCAAATTGTTAGCAAGAGGAAAAGTGTAGTGGGAGTTTGATTGAATGGGTGAAGGTTGATGGGACGGGCATCAAGTAAAATTCGATGGTGTGAAGATGAATTCCAGGAAGAAGGAAGTTTGGTAAGTGAGGAGAGGAAGAGAGTGGTGCGGTGATCAAGCCGTTGTTGGCCGAGCAATTTTGTAAACGGGAAGGTTTATCATCATTTTCTCCCTCTAAACGGACACGAGAAAACGTTACGCGGCGAGCAGGTCACTTTAACGGCCGACCAAACTCTCATCGGCTTTCTCTCTGGTTTTTTCTTCTTCATCTGAACGGGCACGGGCGTAGTAGTGAATTAGAGGGAAGTGATGGTTCAATAAGATGTGAGAGGGAGAGAGTTTGACTACAAGGAGCAGGTCGTTCTCCTCTCTGGTGGTTAATTGAGTTAGAGCTAGGGGTGAGACGAGGTACAAACAAATTGATTGTACGTCATTTCCTGGAATTTCATTTCCCGGAAGTTCATTTCCCGGAATGACATTTCCCGGAATGTATCAATTCCCGGGAAATCATTTCCCGGAAAGCACTATTTCTCGGAAAAGTTATTTTTTTTTCTCTCAAATCTTCAACTGATAAATCAATAAAATGTAGCTTTTAAGTATATCAAAAATGACGAGCACTCGACACTGAAGAAGTCTGTAAGTAGCAGACGAAATAGGCCTATCTGTCAAAAGATAAGCATAGTGGAATTAAAAGGAATTTGCTCGCGATTACTAGCGAAAATTCAAACAAGTGTTTCAAGGTTTAATTTTTTATTTTTTTTAAAAGTGATCAAATGAAGTGTTAAATTTTAAATTCTCCTAGTTTCCCAATCACAATCGTTCTACTAATACGCTCAAAAAAGTTTTTTTTAAATAGTGTTTAAAAAAAAAGTGAAAGTGAAATTTAGTTGGTTGGATTAGGTTAACTTATAATGGTTCTCTTGATAAAAGAGGACTCACTAAAACTTTTCGACTGGTTAGCAACTGCAAACTTAAACAAAGATTAAAAAACTTAAAGAGCGGTTTGTTGAAAGCTTTATACTCGCAGTGAAACTCCAGGCTGAAAATTGCGATTTTAATCAATTCAAAGAAACTGCTATACGTGATAGACTACATGACAAAGACTTGCAAAAAAGTTGTTAATGGATGAAGATTTGAGCTTGCCTACGGTTGAGCGAAAAATCTTTAGTAGTGAGATAGCTGGGATTACTGCAAAGTCTATTTACGGACCGGAGACTCGAGATTTATCCGATGTGTATTCTATTAAAAACCGTTTAGGGAAACAAGTGTACGACAGGCAACCCAAAGAGTATGACAGGAAACCCATAGAGTATGAGAGACTACCAAAAGAGTATGAAAGGCAGCTCAGAGAATCCAGAGATCGTAGCAGAAGTAGATTTAATAGAAAACACGTAAGCTTTCGTGAGAGGTCTACCTCTAACAGTAGAGACATTAATCCGTATGCAAATGCAATCTGCAACTACTGCAAAAAGAAGGGTCATTTGCGGCGACAAAGTTACATGTATCGTAACAGAAATGCTGTTCGGTTTGTTGAAAGCAGTTCTAAAAACGAAACATCCTATAATTTCAAACGTGGCGATGATCATAACTCATCTGACGCAGAAACAGATGGCATAGAATACATGTCAATAACAGCTGTAAACAAAATCAATGAGCCATGTATGATTGAGGTAGTTGTGGAAGATCAGAAGTTGCATAAGGAGATAGATTCAGGTTCTGCAGTGTCGGTAATTAGTGATATTGATTATTTGGAGTATTTCAGTACAGTTCCTATTTACACTTGTGATAGACAGCTAGTAGTTGTAAATAGTGATCGCCTACACATTGTTGGAGAGATAAAAGTAAGGGTTGAACTGAAAGGTAAGGCACGTAATCAAAAGCTGATAATTTTGGAGTGTGACAAAAACTTTGTCCCCCTCTGGTTGGACGTTCGTGGCTTGATATATCTATCTATACTATCCTGAGTGGAGAACAGGTTTTACTTCAGATATTGCTATAAATAAACTGATTTTATGGAGGGTACTGATAAAATCATGAAGGGTTTAACGCAAAAATAGTCAAAACTGTTTAACAAAGACTTTTCAGAACCAATTCAGGGCTACGAAGGAGAGTTGTTATTAAAACACGAGCAACCAATTTTTAAGAAAGCCTCTACCGTTACCTACAACCTCAAGGACAAATTGATACAACATCTAGAAATACTAGAAGAGCAACACGTAATTTCACCAATAAAAGCCAGTGAGTGGGCTTCACCGGTAATAGTGGTCGTAAAGAAGGACCAAGACATTCGCATGGTGATTGACTGTAAGGTATCTATCAATCAAGTTATAGTACCTAATACTTACCCTCTACCACTAGTTCAGGATATTTATGCATCGTTAGCTGGATGCAGGGTGTTCTGTTGTTTAGATTTAGCTGGGCATATACGTAGGTTCAACTCTCTGAGCGGTCTAGAAAGTTCATGGTGATAAATACACTCAAAGGGTTATTCACATAAAATTGCCTCCCTCAGGGAGCTTCCAGTAGTGCAACAATTTTTAAACAAATAATGGACAAAGTCCTACAGGGGCTGTAAAATGTTTGTTATTATTTGAACGATGTCCTGATTGCAGGAAAAACCATGGAAGAATGCATTAAAAATTTGGAATTGGTATTGGAAAGATTATCCAAAGCTAATGTTAAGTTGAATTTTTCAAAATGCAAATTTTTGGTGAACAAATTACAGTATTTAGGGCATTTAATAACGGATGAAGGACTGCTACCTTCTCCAGAAAAACTGTCAACTATAGCGCAAGCACCGAAACCAAAAAATGTAACCAAACTGAGAGCCTTCCTTGGTTTGATCAATTACTACCACAAGTTTGTGCCTCACCTTTCAACAAAGCTGAGCAATTTACATGCACTGTTAGGACACGATAGAAAATTTGAGTGGACAATTGATTGCGACGAAGCATTTGAAAGAAGCAAGAAATCGTTACTAAAGGCAAACATCTTGGAGTTTTATGACCCAAATAAATAAACCATTGATTGTTGTGTCTGACGCTTCCTTGTACGGTTTGGGAGGAGTTTTGGCCCATGAAATAGATGTTCAAGAATAACCAATTTGCTTCACATCCTTTTCTCTAAACCTTGCCCAGAAGAAATATCCAATTTTACACCTTGCAGCATTGGCACTAGTCTGTACCATAAAGAAATTTTATAAATTTCTTTTTGGGCAAAAGTTTCGAGTATTTACTGATCACAAACCATTACTAGGCATTTTTGGGAAAAGTGTAAGTAACTCTGTTTTCGTAACAGGACTCCAAAGGTATGTATTGGAATTATCCATATACGATTTTGAAATCGCTTACAGACCTTCAGCATTAATGGGCAACGCAGACTTTTGCTCACGATTTCCACTGAAACAAGATGTGCCCAGAAGTCTTGATTTGGAATATATCAAAAGTCTCAATTTTTCGAAGAACTTACCTTTGGATTATAGAAAAATTGCTGACGAAACAAAATCTGACCCTTGCTTAACTGAGACACTCCAATTCGTGGAGGAAGGATGGCCTAAATCAGTTAAAGAGCCATACAAAGACATGTTGTCTTTACGAGCAGATCTTGAAGTAATACAGAATTGTGTTTTGTACCAAGGAAGAGTGGTAATTCCTATTAATATGAGGCTTAAATTCTAAAACTACTGCATGCTAATCATATAGGCGTAGTAAAAATTAAGGATTTGGCCCGACGAACGGTCTTTTGGCTGCGGATGAGTTCGGACATTGAAGACTACATTAAAATATGTGAAGTTTTTAAAATCATCTCCAGCACCAAGTAAGGCTCCACACAATAAATGGACTCCTACTACTAGGCCTTTTAGTCGTCTACACGCCGATTTTTTTTATTTTGAGGAAAATGTTCCTATTAATTGTTGACAGTCACTCAAAGTGGCTGGAGGTGGATATCATGCCAAACGGAACGGACGCAAACGCAGTTGGCTAATTAATGAAGAAGAAGTTTTCCATGGTTTCGAACATGCATCTATCGAACGACCACTAAGCCAATTCCTGGACACCCTCGAAAAGATGGACGGTCCAAGCAGACCTAAGAAGATGAAACGAAGTCTATTGATCAGCAAATCGAAAGTGGCACCTCTCCACGCACTCACGATTCCGCGCAAAGAATTGTGCGCAACACTGTTGTTAACCAGATTGGTATGCAAAGTACTGCCCGCTCTCACCATCTCGATCCGGAACGTAGTACTCTATTCCGATAGCGAGATCGTTTTATCGTGGCTCAAGAAGCATCCTTACCAGCTACAAACGTTTGTATGTAACCGCATAAATGAAATCCAAGAAAACTCGAAAGATCTCTCATGGAATTACGTTTGCTCACAACACAAAGCGGCGGACATCGTATCTCGTGGGCTGTTTCCGGGTGAGCTTATGATCAGCGAACTGTTCTGGACTGGTGGCGAGCGTATCAACTCACCGGTCGTCAACTTCGAGGCGGCAAATGAAATCCCTGACGATGACCTTCCTGAATTGAAAGCCAACGTAGTAGCGATGCCGACGCTCATAACAGAGCTGCTGGAAATCTTCGAAACGTGCAGTTCCTTCCGACGACTCCAACGAACAATTGCCTGGATACTACGGTTCAGGAACAATACTAGCAAACCGAAAAGGGACCGTATTACCAGCAAACATCTGACGGTAGAAGAACTTCAGCGCGCGACGACGGTTATCGTACGAGTTATTCAGCATGTTGAGCTTGGAGATGAAATTCATCGAGTGAAAACTGGAACGCCTTGCAAACGAATTGGAGACCTCAATCCGATTTTATCTGACGATGGCGTTAAGTTAAGATGCATTCTAGATGGGAAGTGCTTTCGCGTAAATCCCACAGGTATTTCTCAACTCATGGGGGATTTGCCCAGGCAACGAGTTACACCGTCACCCATCTTCAGCATCACTGGTGTGGACTATGCGGGTCCGATTCTGGTGAAGCAGGGCACTCGTAAGCCAAAGGTGGTCAAAGCTTACATCGCGGTATTCGTATGCATGGCCACGAAGGCCATACATTTAGAACTTGCGTCCGATCTAACGTCCGATGCTTTCCTAGCGGCCCTCCAACGCTTCGTCAGTCGCAGAGGATTGGTTTCGGAAATGCATTCCGACAATGCGACAAACTTCCAAGGATCGAACAATGAGCTTCACCGATTGTTCGAGATGTTTCGAAATCAGCCCGATGTCGAAAAGATTATGCAATTTTGCCGTTTGAAACAAATCAAGTGGTACTTCATTCCGCCAGATTCGCCCGAGTTCGGTGGCCTTTGGGAGGCGGCCGTGAAGTGTACCAAGACGCACCTGAAAAGAGTAATCGGTAATAATACGCTGAACTTTGAAGAAATGACGACGATACTGTGTGAGATTGAGGCCGTTCTCAATTCGAGACCGCTTTTTGCCATATCTGGAGATCCGGCTGATCCTGAAGTTATTACTCCAGCCCACTTTCTGATTGGTCGCCCAATGGTTGCAGTACCCGAACCAACATACCAGGACCTCAATATCGGCCGGTTAGGTCGATGGCAACATCTGCAACTGTTACGCGAGCAGTTCTGGAGAGCTTGGTCCCGCGACTACTTATGCAGCTTGCAACAGAGAAAGAAGAACAGGAACACTTCTTCCAACGTGCAACCGGGAATGATTGTACTGCTTCAGGACAAGAATCGATCTCCTCTGCAGTGGAAGCTCGGTCGTTGATACACACAGTGGTGATCCACTGTTCGTCCCGGTCCCGATGATCTTGTGCGAGTCGTAGATGTTTTCAGTGAAGGTAAAAAATTTTCGCGATCCATCACCAAACTGTCACTTTTACCAATTGAGAAAAATCAAGGCTAACCCGATTAAAACTGATAAACCATGATACTTTAACCAGGCCGGGTGGATGTTCCGTACGGAAAATATTTTTTAACCAATCCTATTCCAGAACGCAAAGAATATGCGTTCCAAGAAAAAATGCTACCTGCATCAAATATGGCGCGAACGCAAAGCACAACAAGGAGGAGAAATCGAGGAGGGGAAAAAGGCCGCCAGCAGTGACTCAACCACCGAAGAGGAAGGCCGCGACGCGCTAGTTAAGTTTAGTGAAAATAAAGTTTTTTGTTTGAACCGATTCCGACCGATACGATTATTTCCGACCAAGTGACCCGAAATTGTCCGCCCGATAAGAACCGTGCTTGGGAGTCCCGAGTTTATACAGTCCACCTCGTATCCACCGAATTCGCTTTCGCTGACCGAACAAATGAAATATATAGCGCCAACCGTTAACTTCAAGCTCCTTGTTCTGTATATGTCGCTGAATTAGCGGCAATACATTTTACTCTAGAAATTGTTGCCTCATTATCACCGGATCAGTACTTCATTTTCATGGATAGTCTCAGTTCTATAGAGGCTATTCGCTCATTGAGGCCGGTAAAGCACTCCTCGTATTTTCTCATGAAAATACAGGAGCTTCTAAGTGCTTTATCTTCGCGTTATTTCATCATTACCTTTGTATGGGTCCCATCTCATTGTTCAATTCCGGGCAATGAGAAAGCGGACTCGCTTGCAAAGGTGGGCGCTATGGAGGGCGATATTTGTGATCGACAAATCGCCTTCAACGAATTTTTTACTATTTTTCGTCAACAGTCACTCGTCAGGTGGCAATATAAATGGAGTAAAGGAGATTTGGGGCGATGGCAACATTCTATCATCCCAAAGGTGTCGAAGAAATCTTGGTTTAGGGGTATGGATGTGAGTCGAGACTTCATTCGTGTCATATCTCGCCTCATGTCCAATCATTATTCTTTGAACGCTCATTTATACCAGGTTGGGCTGAGCGACAGCAATCTCTGTGAGTGTGGACATGGCTATCAGGACGCAGATCACGTTGTTTGGTCATGTGCTGAGCATCGTGAAGTCAGATCTGAGCTTTATGATTCCCTTCGGGCTCTAGGTAGACAACCCAATGCGCCAATTCGAGATATTTTGGCTGCACGTGATTTGGAGTACATGAAACTCATTTATGTGTTTTTGACTAACATTAGCCTTAGATTGTAGTTAGTTTAACCTGTATGTTTACTTTAAAAAAAATTTTATAAGTGTATGTGTGTGTTTTTTTTTATTTTTCAAAAAATGTCAAAAGAAAACCATAAATTATATAGTTATAAGTGTTTAGATAATTTAGAATTTAAATTTAATATGTTATGTAAACCATACTTTAAATTCCCACCCTCTTTCCCATCCGTAATTTGTAATTCCTATTAACCTCGAGACGGCCGCGAGTAATCGGCTCTATCCTCCTAACTTTAGTTTTAAGATAAATGATGTATAAAAGTATGAAAATTTGGCTCTGTAAAGTTAATTCGATTGAGCCTGTACAAATAAATGATTATTAAAAAAAAAGATTCGAGATATATGCTCAAAAAGTGATGCTATCGCAGATGACGATTTTGTTTAGAGTATTGCTCTGTTGCTATCATCTAGACCAAAGCGAGTCTAACATGTTTTTTGTTTTATTTTTTTTACTTTTTCTACTACTATTTTATTGATGTCAACTACCGAAACTGGAAATAAATAATCAATGCTAACTGTGGTTTTTTCCCTTACAGGGTTTCCCCCAATTTAATGGCTGACTGAAGATTTAAAGAATGTTAACTTTTCTGTGGTTTCGGTCTTTTTATGTTAAATTTTAAAAATTTCGGCCTTTTGGGATTCGGCCTTATTTGAGTTTCGGCTTTTTGTGGTAGCTACATACATTTTCGGCCTTTTGTGTTTCGGCTTTTTTTTGTTCGGCCTTTTGTGATTCGGGTTTTTGTTCCTCTCCCGCATAAACGCACACCTGTAACACAATCATATGATGCTTCGATGTCCAAATGACAACTAGGATTAATTCAGGATTGTTTGCGCATTCACAAAATATGTGAAAATAAAAGTGTACGAAACTACTCCCCTCTCCACTAGAATATGTGAATTTTAAATTAACGCCTTAATTTAAAATTCACATATTGCATATAGTTTAGGCCACTGCTTTATATGGCGCCGTCATATTGTGCAATGGTTTAGCAACGCGCAGAGCGTTTTATCCGTCGTCGTTACGAAATACATTAGGGTAAGGGTTGTAAAGCGTTCAATCACGCACAAAACATCCACACTCTCATGCCTTAAACAGTAATCTATTTATCCTGCATAGGACGACTGTTAGGTTCCTATAGTAGCTTATGGAGTCTCCATACACAACTATAGAAACCTAATGCTTTAAATATACCGCAAATATTGTAGCCTTACCCTATGCCGGATAATGTTCATAGAAACATGCTTATGTTTTCCTTTACAAGAATCTGCACTCCTTTATTCATACGTTATAACGAACATATCAGAACCGAATGGAGTAAAAATGAAAACTGGAACCTGAACGACAAACCATTTGCAAATGCGCTTGCTAATCTACTTATTTAGAGAATCAACATTAGTGTATCTGACCAGTTCACGCACTCCAGAGTTCTCTCACCGCGCAGTTCATTTAAAAAACTACAGATAAAGGAAGAGTGTGGTGAGTATGATGCTGCGGCAGGCGTCGGTGCACAGAAGAAAAAAAGTACCCATTTGAGCAGTTGCGTGTGGGAAGCCAATTTTGGGTATAGGTATGTTAACCGCCCGCTGGGTATAAATAACTTACGTTTGGGTAGAATTCACCCAAAAGTTATTTATACCCAATGGGTACGTTAACACAGATATACCCAAAATTTGCTTCCCACATGCAACTGCTCAAATGTGTACTTTTTTCTTCCGTGTGGTGTAGTGGTAAGCGTGACTGCTACTAGCACCCCAGTGGGTCTGGGTGCAATCCCAGTCGACGTCGGTGGTTTGTCTGAGGCGAAATAAGCTGTCTTTCTTCGGACAGGAAGTAAAGCCGTTGGTCCCGGTTCATAGTCATGAGTCGTTAGCAAGGGTCCAGGTGGTTGGAGTCGTCTCTCTGGCGTCGGTGATTGTCACCATGTGGCCGACGGAAAAAAAGTATGATGCTGCGTGCAGCGCTCCTGCATGAACTAAAAGAGAAGAAAGAGTGGCATGTTCGCTCTTGTCTCCCACAGAGGAGAGGGACAAGTATGCCCTTGACCTTCTGAACAACTTTTCCAAAAACAATTTGAAAATGCTCAATTTTCCATGCTTACTAGCGCCACGTAGCGGTGGAATTCCAAGCAAAACGGTTCACATGTCGCCCTTGACCTTCTGAACAACTTTCCATCTTATCAGAATCATGAAATAAAACAAGTTGAAAAATCATTCAATTGCTCTTGCTCGTCCAATGTTTGGTATCCATAACTGCGTGCAAAGAGTCCGTTCAATGACGAGAATTACCCTGAGGTGCCTTCCAAATTATATAAATCCGTACCAGCAATCCACCATGTAGATTCGATGAGATACAACAAGGGCCCGGTTCGTACGACACTCTACATCAAGTCGAAGTAAACGTTTCAACCAGAGCTCTCCGTAGCAATGCTGAGGCCACAACTTCACCGAACAAACAACACTATGTTTAGAGCTATGAGTGGATTACAAAGAGTCTTCAATCGTGATGCGTCTTCTATTGATTGCAACATGACTCGCGAGTTGCTGCGCCGGAGATTCAATGCTATATTTTCAAGAATCAGGGACCATATATAATTGTCTGTATGTTTATGTGGGAATATGTGTAATTTACGACTAAGTGACGTATTATATATTGCTGCTTCAATTACTTATCACTAGGGAATAAAAAAAGCATTCTAACAGTGATAACATGATACATAAGTCGTATAAATGTTTTCAAACACCCAACTTTGCATAACATAATAATTACTTCCATTTCCGATAACAGCTAAGAATGAACAAATAACAAAAGGATGTACTTACATTGAAAAAATTGTTGCTTCTTCGTTCTGTAAATAATCCAGGTATTTGATTCCCAAGGGTAGTCTTGTAGGATCCTAACAGCAGCTGGTTACATTTTTCGTAAGATCTGGTAGCTCCAGGGGCATTCATGTAATGGTAGGCTAAACGATATATAGATTTATAGTGCTCTGGGAATCTGGTAACACATTCTTCCATATTTTTAATACAATTTTTGAAAATAGATTCCCTATCAGCAGAAGAATTTGACACCTGAAAATAAACGCATTAGTACACATTAGTAGCTTCAATACATTCGAATATTCAAGAATGGTTAAACATTGTAGTATTCAAAAAATAGTATAGGCCATGATACACATTGGAATTTATTTTCGCAATATTTTTTTTCTCCCATGTAGCTTAAATCGATTATGAAGACAGAAGCTTCTTCAGCTACTGGGATGTTCTGCTTCCCACAGTACATTTTGTTGTTGGAGGCATTGACTATAAAGTGGCCCCTCATTGCGGCAATCATTGCCAACTCAGGCAAGGTGGACCTAATTCATGAAGCAATCGATAAGGTGGATGGATTGCTTGTTGATATTAAAAAAACCGCTGTCAGCAAGTAGCAGAAGCGGTTTAACTGACATTGTTGCCATAAATAACCACTTCACTTCACTATGTGATATTGCGATGAAGTCATCGAAAGAAAACATATCCACGTCAATGAAATCAATAACGTCGGGTATAGCCGAGGACTTGAAATGTTTGAATGGCGAAATTAAACATGTCAGTGAACTGACAGAGAGCATATCATCCAGTAGCAATATCAATATCAATCAATTACCGTTAGCAATAGATATATTAGATGAGCTGAAATCTTTATCAGCGAGTATATTGACCATCGAATCAAAAGTAGTAAACTGCTCTCCGGAATCGGTGGATTCTTTAGAATATGAGCTAAATTCTATAAATGAAGTTCAAATAATCGATCCATCAGGCTGGCGCATGTTTGGTACGAAAAGAGTATTTAAAGCTGATTGGACAGATTTCGATAAACGGAAACATTATCGTTTAAACATGCAAAAGCAGGCTGAAAAAGCAAGAAAGCGTAGGAAAGAAGCACGAAATAAATATTTGAACGTCCATCACAGCAGCAACCATAGGAATTTTACCAACAACATCAACAACAACAAAGACCGACGCAACTTTCAAAGGGATCACAGCGGTAACAGCTTTTTGCCACCGGATAGAATACTTCTTGCAACAGCAAATGAGAGATTTTCCAAACCACCACAGTATTGACGCCCCTACTTTTTCTGCTACCCACCGGCCAATACAGTTCCAGAGAGGAGAAATTCTGAATCCCCACTCGGTGCATGACGGATTACCACGATCTACTCCCGCCAGGCAACCCATCTGGAATTCTCCCGGATGTTCTTCAGACCCTTCGACAGCTTGTGAGGCATGCCATATTCAGCATTCGTGTTTTCGACGCAACTGACGAACTTCTTAGGCAAAGGATATGATGACGAAATTACTGCGGAGGTAACGGATCCAGACATTCTTCCAGACTTGACGAACCCAGGACAGCAAACAGAAATGGTAAATAGTTTTAATACAAACGATTCTAATGTTATTTTACAATCAGCGTGTGAAATCTTAGTATATTGTCAGAAGTTTAATAGAATGAGAAGCGCTGTTAAGATAAACGAAATTCAGCAAAAGATTTTAAGTTGTTCTTACACAGTGATTCTTGCAAATGAAACTAGCTGGGATGAAGGTGTAGGAAGCGCGGAGGTCTTTGGTAATAAATTTAATGTCTATCGTGCTGACCGTAATTATCAATGGTCGGAAAAGAAGTCAGGAGGCGGAGTTCTAGTCGCTGTTTCAAACATTTTCAACTCTGAAATCATAGTTACACCTAAATTTAAAGAATTTGAACACGTGTGGGCAAAAGCTCAAGTCGCAGGTGAAACACATATTTTTGTTTCGGTTTACTTTCCTCCAAACAATGCCCGTAAAGACATATACGATAAGTTTTTCGGTGTTGTTGAAGAAATTATGTCGAGCTCACCACCAAAAGTTAAACTACATATTTATGGTGATTTTAACCAACGAAATATTGACTTCATTCCAGACATGGATAACGAATACATATTACTCCCAGTCTTTGGAGAAAACGAAACGTTAAATTTTTTGTTTGACAAAATTGCAAATTTAGGACTAAATCAAATTAACCATGTTAAAAATCAGCAAAATTGCTATTTGGACTTGCTGTTGACAAACATTTACGATGACTTTTATGTGAATGAATCATTATCGCCAATATGGAGAAATGAAGCATTTCACACTGCAGTCGAGTATTCTCTGTTTGTGCATAACTATGAAACAATTGTAGACAATGAATTCGAGGAAATATTTGATTATCAATCAGCAAATTATGACAACATTAGGAATAAACTACATAATATTGATTGGCAAACAGTGTTAACGATTGAAGAAAATGGGGAAAATGCTACTGAAGTATTCTAGAAAAAGCTGTTTAAAATAATACATGAAGAAGTGCCGGTCAAAAGAAGAAGGCGTCAAATTACTTCCAAAAATCCGGTTTGGTTCAACAAGGAAATAAGAAACTTAAAAAATCGTAAACAGAAGGCACATAAAATCTATAGAAATAATAATAATCAAGAAAATATGGAAAACTATGTGGATATCTGCAATCGGCTCAATTTGGCGATGAGTATAGCATTCGAGCAGTATAATTTTAAAATTGAGCAAGAAATTAAATCCTGTCCAAAAAACTTGTTTAACCCTGTCAAGACCAAACTGAAAAGTGACAATTTTCCGTCTAAAATGTACCTTGATGATAGTGATGGTAATAACTCGGAAGAGATATGCAATTTATTAGCGAACTTTTTTCAAAAAAACTACACAACATATTCAGAACCAGATTGCGATCGTGAATACTTTAGTTTTCAACCTGAATTTCCAACTGACATAAGCATTAGTAAAATCAATGTGCATGACATATTGGATGCATTAAAAAATTTGGACGCATCTAAAGGTTCGGGACCTGATGGAGTCCCTCCTGTTTTTATGAAAACTTTGGCCACTGAGCTTACAGCTCCGTTTTGGACTTTCAATATGTCACTGGAATCGGGAGACTTCCCAAAAATATGGAAAAAGTCATTCCTAGTACCTATTTTCAAATCTGGTAAAAAATCTGATGTCAGCAATTATCGTGGTATAGCCCTTATTTCTTGTATCCCAAAACTTTTTGAGGCGATCATAAATGAAAAACTATTTAACCAAATAAAAAATAGAATACCTCACAGCACGGATTTTTCAAAGGCCGTTCGGCAACCACTAATTTACTTGAATTTGTGAATTATTCTCTGGAAGCAATGGAAAACGGAAGTCATGTAGAAGTTTTGAACACGGATTTTAGCATAGCTTTTGACCGCGTCGACGTACTCATGCTTCTTTTTAAATTACAAAAGTTGGGAATACAACCTAAACTAATCAAATGGCTTGAATCATATTTGACCAACCGTGAACAAATTGTTAGATTTAACGGGGAAAAATCGACTTCTATTCATGCTAGTTCGGGAGTACCACAAGGCTCTTATTTGTGAATGACATATCTTTTTTACTTGAGAAACTAAAAATTTTAATGTATGCTGACATGAAATTTTTTTTAGAAATAAAAAACGGTGAAGACTGTGACATATTCAAAAATGAGATACAAATATTCCACACATGGTGTAACAAAAGCCTCCTAGAACTAAATGTAAAAAAATGTAACTTGATTACATTTACAAGAAAACGAGACATACCTAATCTAGTAATAACTTTAGGAAACCAGAACGTTGAAAGGTGTGATGTAGTCAGGAACTTAGGTATTATGTTAGACACTAAACTTTTGTTTATTGTTAATTATAACACAATTATAAACAGAGCCAGTAATATGCTAGGCTTTATAAAACGGTTCTGTTATAATTTCCGTGATCCATACACAATAAAAACACTGTACGTGGCTTATGTCAGATCAATACTTGAATATTGTAGCATAGTTTGGTCCCCATTTTCAATTACACATGAAAACAAAATAGAATCTGTGCAAAAACAGTTTTTATTATACGCACTTCGTAAGTTAGGTTGGACAGTATTTCCTTTACCATCGTATGAAGCTCGATGTATGCTAATCAACATTCAAACACTTTCTTCTTCTTCTTCTTTCTACTTTGAGCTATTCCTTGACAGCTCAAGGGGAGGGCTAGTTGCTGTGACTATATGCCCCGTTTCATAAAAAGACGTTATTACAGGTTCAGTTTAGTGGTCCGGACGTACCGAACTATTTCCGTATAAATAGCAATGTCTTTTGTTTGAACATCTCCTCCAAACTTAAAAATCTACCATCAAAGTTAAAATTGCTTCTAACGTTGTTGAATCTTGGGCAAAATAGAATTGTATGTTCTGCCGTTTCTGCAACTTCACAAATATCGCAATCCGTGTCATCTACGATCCTCATTTTCCCCAGCCAATACTTTGAATAGTTATGTCCCGTCATCAGACGGTTCAGCAGTCTAATATCTGCACCTTTCAAGTCCACATCCATGAACCATGGCTTTTCCAAAACACTGGGTTGAATTTTGTAGAATGTCCTTCCTTTTGATTTAGAGTACTCTTCGTACCACTTAACAGTTTCTGTCTGTTTACATTTTTTGAAGTATTGTACAGCGTCTTTTGCTAAGAGTGAATTTTCTAGTGGATTTGTTTCTTGTGTTATGCCTTGCTTGGCCAGTTGATCCGCCAAATCATTTCCGGCGAGGGAAATGTGACTGGGAATCCATTGTAGACCGATGTTCCATTTTGCAGCTGCTTCAATTATTTTCACCAGCATAGTTTCACCTTCTCCGGTTTCCAATACCTCATTAAGCATAATGCACGCTGATTTGGAATCTGTATATATAATGCAATCATGCAGTTTAAGAATTTCAATTACTTGCACCGCCTCTTCAATAGCTATGAGTTCAGCAGTCGTAATACTAGTTTCTTTTTCCAGCGAACGAGAGATCCTTTGGTTCGAAAATTCCATGTATACACCAATTGCACACTTGCCTGCCTCCTTCGATGCATCAGTGAAAATTCTTTTTCGATTTTTAAAAGTGCCGTACATTGCATACAGGACTAGTTGCTTCAATCGAAATGGGTTATTGTCCTTCTTGGAGTTGACCAAACCTTCCAAAGACGAATTGATGACGATATCACGAGTGCCAGAAAACTTTATTGTTGGAGATATTGCATCAAATATATCCTTGTGTTTCAAATACGTCTGTTCGGTAAAACTGTAATCAGATTTTGCCATTTCTTCTGCGGAGATCGCTGATAGTGATAGCAATTGCTTTGCGACTGCGTTTCGTTTTGATAGGTTCCGGACTATTTCTCTGGCTGCAACGTATTCTAATCGACACCGAATTGGCTCCTGACCACTCAATCCGACGAGTGCGTTGATCGGAGTAGTTTTCGTTGTTCCCGTTACTTTGCGGAGACTTGCGTTGTTTAAAACTTCGATGATCCTTCTAGTAGATGGTTTTGCATTACTATGAACACAACTTCCGTATTCAATCACGCTTCTAACCAGCCCGTTGTGCAAACGGAGCATACTTTTAGGGTGAGCTCCGCTCTTGATACCTGACAATACTTTCAACATATTCATTCTTTCTCTCGTCTTTTCGCCTACATTTCTCAAGTGTGCTCCAAAACTTAGTGACCTGTCAATAGTTACCCCTAGATACTTCGTATTTTGAACAGTTTCAATTGTTTTCCTATCAATCTTGTGTGTGAGTTGATTGTTGCTTATTTGGAACAGCACCGCCTTAGTTTTTTCAGGATTGATTTTGAAGTTCAACTCAGCCGCTGTTTTTTCAAATTTATTCAAAAACTGTTGGCCTTTCACATTTATCTGCTCGATAGTCTTTGCTGTAACCAGAATTCCGAAATCATCGGCGTACTGTACTAGTATTACACTTTCTTCTTTAATGTCGTGCAAGGGAAGCGTATACAGATTAAATACGGTCGGTGACAGGACGTCGCCTTGGGGTAACCCATTGCTCACCGTTCTGGAGATGGTTTCATTACGCATATGGAATAGGATTTTCCTGTTCGTTAGAAATGACTCAATCCAACATTGGATTTCGTGTGGTACAGCGATCCGGGAGAGAGTTTGAGTTAGCTTCTCAGTTCTGACGGCGTTAAAAGCATTCGAAAGGTCCACACATATAAGTGCTGATATTTTTTTCTCGCGTTTGTTACGTTTCACTTCGTTCACCACATATGAAACGCATGTGGATGTGGAGAGCCCACGTCGGAAACCGAAAGTAGTTTCCGGTAGTGTTTTGTTTTTATCCAAATGTTCCTGTAACAATTCTAACACTGCCGAATTTGTAATTTTTGTGATCGTTGACACAAGTGAAATAGGTCTTTTTCCTTCCGGGGTAGATTGGTCTCGTCCAGGTTTGGGAATGGCCACAACTTTGATGGTTTTGAGTTCGTCATCAATACATCCGGTCATCCACATGTTGTTGATGTCCTCGATATTGTTCTTTACTACGTTCGATCCGAGAATTCGTAATTCGTCGTAACTGATAGAGTCTTCACCAGGTGCTGTCGCTTTTCTTTTCCTACTTAGAACATCATTCCATTTTTCCAGAGTCAAGATAGGGTAATCAACTATTTTTTTGCTGGAACCTATTTTGAAAACTACGTCGTTTTTGCCAAAATTATTTTCCAAGAATGCCTCCGCATCTGCTCGGTTGTCAAATGCAACTGTGTTCTCCTTTTTTTTTATTTTTCGACCTGCCAATCGTCCAACCTTAGCCCAGAGTTCCTTAGAGGTAGTGAAAGGACCGACTTCTTCAGCGAGCTCGTCGAAATTCTTCTTAATTTCGATTCTTTTTAGACGTTGAAAGATCGCAGCTTGTTTTTTATAGTTGATTAAATTTTGTGGGCTAGATACCCTGTTGAATGATCTCCTTGCTTCTGTTTTTGCTGTCCATGCTAAGTCTACTTCAGGCGACCACCAAAATTTTGGTGTTTTGGTGTTTTTGAAACGATTCCTTTTGATAATTGAATTGACGATTGATTTCAATTCTGCTATAGAGTTGACATCAGTATCACTCAGATTAGCTAGCTCCTTCTGTACTTGTTTTCGATTAATATAAAACGTGGGCCTTACTTCATCAGTATCTAGTTCCATAGAAATGGTCATGTGATGACTACCGATGCTATAGTCAGTTACCTTCCATGTGATATTTGTTAAAAGGTGCGGGCTACATAGCGTAATGTCAACAGCAGTTTTCCTTCTATTTATCTGTAGTGGAATAAAAGTTGGAG
Source organism: Aedes japonicus (assembly GCA_034211315.2). Classification (NCBI taxonomy): domain Eukaryota; kingdom Metazoa; phylum Arthropoda; class Insecta; order Diptera; family Culicidae; genus Aedes; species Aedes japonicus. The sequence continues at coordinate 54,877 of JASCZW010006130.1, read as the reverse complement.
AACCGTCATTGCAAATAATTAAGTTAGAGTTGTTGATTTGCTCCGCTAGGGCATCGCCTTTGTTATCACATTTTTCGTCGCCCCATGCCCAATGATGTGCATTGAAATCTCCTCCTACGATTACTTTCTGAAATTGCGCAACGGAGCCAATTAGCTTCAACATGTCTTCTTTAAAATCGTTTGAATTGATAGATGGACTTGTATAAACTGACATGATTACTACATTGATTGGTAAGATTTTCACGCAAACTGCTTGTGTTTTATCTGTTAACGTTGGGAGGGAGATGGACACGTAATTAAAACGGTTTTCTAGCAGTAAACCAGCTCCACCATACCCGTCGAAACGCGACTCAAGTATGGTATGGTAACCTGTTATTTTGTACTTATTTGTTCTTTCTTCACTCACGTTAGTCCACGTTTCTGACAGGATAGCTACCTGTATTTCGTCGGCTACCAATATCCTTTGAATTTCTGCTCTATTTTTGCATAGACTCTGTACATTACTCTGGATGATCTTGAAGGTTACATTAATTTATATTTTTGTTTCCAACTACAGTGTGTATCCTCTCAAATTGTCCGTTACTGGTTGTTACAGTTGTATACTACGGCATTCGAAAGATTGAAATGTTTTTCCGTGCATTCTTTAAAACGCTTTGCTGCTTCACTGGATCCCAGTTGTTGTACGAAATCTGCATAGAACGATATAAGTTCTGCTTTTCTTTTTTTATCAGCTATTTTGACCGTAGCTCACGCATTCGCTTCGGCTTTTAGCTTCGCTTCATTGATGATCGATTCCCATCTCTCTTTCTCATTGACTTTAAACGGATTTTTCAAGCAAACTCCGTTATCGTTCCTTGGTGTATCTTGCATGATAATGTGGTTGCGTTCATTCGTCGTCACCTGTGCTTCATCAAGTACATTTCCATTGCTGCGAGGCCTTTTGTTGATGTTCTTTTTAGCTTTCTCTTTTTTCTCCTCTCTCTTTCCGCAATTTTCACCGCCGCTTGAATTGTTTTACGTTCCAAATTGGTTTTAACCCATTGTTCCCGCAAGGTGTCTTGCCATTTGTAGCTTTCTCCGGCAATGTTGGCAAAGCTTTGTTGCAGTGCTGGGAATTCCCAGTCGTCATCGTTCAAACGCTCGTACATGTTCTCCAACACGACTGGAAACATATCTCGAGCTTCGGTGTACGTTACACACTTACGTGCCATCATGTTCTTGATTTTCTCCTGTCGTTGTTTTACTGGGCAACCTGGTTCTAGGGTGCTATGTCCTGATTTTCTGCAGCTAGCGCATTTAACTTCTTCCTTACAGGTATCGAATTCTTCACGTGTTTCATGTTGTTTGGTGCACTTTGGACAACGGCGAGTTCCTCTACAGTTTTGTTCTCGATGGTTAAATCGAAGGCATTTTGTGCATATTACCACTTTTTGAAAAAAAGGGCGGACCGAACTCCGACAACAAAAGATCTTAACCTGCTTCGGTAGTTCATGTGCTCTAAAAGTTGTTGTGGGTATCCTGTCTCCGTCCATAAATTTCGTTAGCCGTCGGATGCCAACGATCGGAAATTCGCTTTCAATATCTGCTTCGATTTCTTCTTCTCTAATATCGATTGGGATACCGGAAATAACACCAGTGATCGTTACGAGATGACGAGGTACGTATGCTTTGTACAGGCTGTCGTCCATGTTCAGAGTCTCCATAAGTGAGTTTGCCTTCCAGAAGCTGTTGATGAATACTAAAATTTTGTTGTTACCCACGTATTTCATATCGGTAACGTGTCGTCGGTAGTCGTTCATTCCTCTGATCATCGATCCTAGAGAAAATTTATTGATTCTTCTTCCCTCTTCCTTCTTTTTAAGCTCCACATAGATTCTGTAAGGACCACAGTCTCGGTGAGTGTATGTGTAATTCTCCTGACGTTGCTGTTGATTTGCACTAGTGAGCGTACGTGTACCAGATCCACTTGCTGAGCCAACGTGTTGAGACTTTGAAATCGATTGCGTTTCGCTTATTTTCGCCATTCCATCCAAGTTGTTGTGCGAATTGATTAGCATGAATTACTCGAGATATGCTCGATTGGCTCCGCCAACTGACAGTTCAAATTGGCTCCCGTTGTTGTATTCACCAGACTATGAATCTAGTGACTATAGTAAATACCAATGCACACTACATTGTATTAAAACAAATATAGAGTTAAAACAATTTAGCGTATAAGATAAACTGTAACAAAACGGTCTACAAACTCGATTGACGACAAATAAATAAATAAATAAATACATTGCCTTTGATGGATAATTTTTCAAAAGAGCTTGGGAATTTGATCACTGTTTTGCAGTGGGATTGTCGACATCTAATTAAGATATTAAATTAAAATCTTTCAAATTATTAGGTCGTAACATCGGTTGTGATGCATTCGCTCCTTGTGAAATATGGCTTCCGCCCGAAATCAATATTCCATTTCATGATTTCAATATAGTTCATCTTCACCGTGATGGGGAGTAGTTTTGGGGATCCTACAGAATGAATTTTCCTCCAATTCGAGGTATTGAAGTTGTTGCAGGCTGTTATTAAAAATAAAAGCCTTTGCATTGCTTCCTTGTATATTACAGCCCCAATAAACCAAACAGAACTTTCAGATATTTGTTAGGTTCTTCCTGCTCCACGGTTAATCATGGGAGATTTGAACTCTCACTGTAAAGGCTGTGACCTCTGTGACAACTCCAGTATGACAGTTCTTAACAATGGAGAAGGTATACGTTTCGTTAGTTCATCCTCAATTGGCAGCAAATTAGACCTCACACTTTGTTCATTGGATTGCACATGGAATGTGATTCAGTGCTCTTCCGTAGGTTTCCCGAGACGGGGTCGAAAACTCGGTCCCGCCGACCCTACAATCAACAGAAAGGCAAGGGACTATTTCAAGCGTCATTTTTCAGCAGCAGTTCGAGATGTGGCAAAAAGTACTTCGGCCACTAATGTTATGCGTGCCATGGAGAGAATGGGCCTCTGCCGACTCGTCGGAAGCAGAATCAGCCAAAACGAAGCACCAAACAGGCTACGATAAACTGCTACTAAAAAATCGGGCTGTGTTATCATGAACGATGAAAGCTATAAAACGCGATTATAAAACTCTGTCAGGACCACAGTTGTATACCTCGACGAAGGGAAAGGATGTTTCTGGATCAGTGAAAAACTCGACAAGAAAGTCATGGTGGTCGGTCATTTGCGGATGTAGATAAATATCTCGTCCATTCATTATGACAGACACAATAAATGGTTAAATCTACGCGAAGGAGTGTCGGCAAACGAGGTTGCTACCCTTGATCAAACAGGATAACAAGCCTACAATTAGTTGGTCTGATCTTGCTTCCTACCATTATTCTAAATATGGACTAGAGTGATAAAAAAGGAAAAATGTCGTATTTTTACCAGAGGAGATGAATCCACACAACTGGCCAGAGATTCACCCTATCGAAACTTTCTGAGCTTTGACGAAGGCAACCAGCGGATAGTGTTGAAATTTTTAAGAAAGATTGGCCAAAAGTGGTTAAAATGGTAGGAGAAAGTCCTGTGCAGAAGCTTATGATTAGTGTTAAGGGAAAAGTTTGAGAAATCGCCTAACCTACGAGAAATCAAGCAAATTGAAATGAAGATGGAAAGAAAACTTTGTTTTTTTTAATCAGTTCGTTTAACACTTGTGCAACACTTTACGGACCCGATATTCAATATTGTTGTAAACAAAATAAAAGTATTTTCAACCGTTATAGAACTTGTGTGTTTCTTGGGAAGGAAACAAAAGGATAGTATAACTGGGACACAATGGTAGGGAACTTACTAGAGTGTAGGGAAGATCACGCATTCCCAAAACATCTCTTACCTCGCGGAAGGGTTGTCTACCACTAGGGTATCCAATAGTTGTGCTCTGGAGGCATCATTATCCGGGCAATGTCAAACTGCGTTAGCGATGCCATTATACCGGTTCCGCACCTACATAAATTCCTATCGACGAGGTTAATTCTGTGCAGATGTGCGTCTAGCGAGTAGTGGTTGGACATAAGTCTTGACATCACACGAATGAGACCGCGGTTTGAATCAGACATTTGAACCACGATCTCGACGAAACATTTGAAATATATCCACCATTCAAGTGAATTACTTGTCCAGTCGTTTTGACAACATTAAAAGAACTCTGAACTCTGGAAAAATTCATCATGTGAAATTCTTCTTTAAAAAAACCTCGCCTTCTTGTGCGCCCACCTTTGCTAGAGTGCGCCTTGTCAGTGCCTGGAATTGAGCAATGTGAGAAGACCCATACAAAGGTAATTCTAAAGGATCTTTCGACCAACGCACACATCTGCTTCCTTATTTTTGAAAGAAAGTAAGAGAGCGCCTCTCTGTTTTCATCGACTGCAGGACCTCAATAGAACTGAGAATATCTGATAAGATGAAATAATGGTCTATGGGCATATCGGAAACTATCTTCAATGCAAAATTGATTGCTGCCAGCTCAGCAACACATACGGAACAAGGATCCTGAAGTTTCCGGAAGGCAGGTGAGTATTCATTGCAAACACCGAAACCAGTGCATCCATCAATGCGCGACCCATCAGTGAAAATTCTTCTATTGCAATTGACATGTTGGTCCTTTTCAATAAAAATATGGGGAATTAAAATATGTCGAAGTTGATCCGGAATTCCTTGAATAGCCTGTTTCATGGAGAGATTATAATCAATGGAGGAACTGTGATAAGGAATGCGTACGCTAGCATGGAAGACTAATATCGGATGACATATAGTTAATATAGATTCGTAAGATTGTGTACTAAGTTCGAGCATTTCTTCAAAGTTTTCAATCACAAGGTTGTTACTGATTCCACACTTGATCAGTCATCAGCCAAGGGCAATATGTAAACAACGATATTGAATGCGTTCCAATTCAATGAGTTAGCTATTTCTTGCCGAGAGGAAGTAAAAAGAGCTATATTCGTGAACTGAAAGAATAGTTGTTTTGTAGAGTTTAATGAGGTTTTCCGGGTGAGCACCCTACCATGTTCCGGAAGTTGATCTTCTAAAATTGATCCTTGGTTGACATTTCTGTTTTAAATACGCAATGTGACTCCTCCAAGTGCATTTTGAATCAAACATGATTCCAAGGTATTTGAAGGTCAAAGATTGGGTAATGTCTCTTCCCAACAGCAGGAAGCATAACCGAAGCTTCAAATTTGGGGGTAAACCGATAACTCATTCTATGTCATTTAAATATCTTGGGGTCTGGTTCGAATCAAAGCGCACCTGGAGATCCCTGAAGCGAAAGTGCCAGCACAGGATCAACTTTCTTCGAACAATTACCGGAACCTGGTGGGGAGCGCATCCGCAAGATCTTCTAACGTTGTACCGGACAACGATTTTGTCGATGCTAGAATACGTCAGTTTTTTGTTTTCAGTCAGCGGCTCGGTCACACATCATCAAACTAGAACGTATTCAGTATCAGTTAGGTTGCATGCACTCGACTCATACCATGAGTTTTGAAGTGCTGGCAGGCATGTTTGAACTCTCGAATCTGTTTACAGAATTGTACAGAAGAGTCTCCGGCTCTTCACCAGGTGTGAAGTCATGAACCCTCAGATAATCGAAAATTTTGAGAAGCTTCTCGAGTTGAATCCTCAAACTCGCTTCATGACACAATTAGTTGGTCTGATCTTGCTTCCTACCATTATTCTAAATATGGACTAGAGTGATAAAAAAGGAAAAATGTCGTATTTTTACCAGAGGAGATGAATCCACACAACTGGCCAGAGATTCACCCTATCGAAACTTTCTGAGCTTTGACGAAGGCAACCAGCGGATAGTGTTGAAATTTTTAAGAAAGATTGGCCAAAAGTGGTTAAAATGGTAGGAGAAAGTCCTGTGCAGAAGCTTATGATTAGTGTTAAGGGAAAAGTTTGAGAAATCGCCTAACCTACGAGAAATCAAGCAAATTGAAATGAAGATGGAAAGAAAACTTTGTTTTTTTTAATCAGTTCGTTTAACACTTGTGCAACACTTTACGGACCCGATATTCAATATTGTTGTAAACAAAATAAAAGTATTTTCAACCGTTATAGAACTTGTGTGTTTCTTGGGAAGGAAACAAAAGGATAGTATAACTGGGACACAATGGTAGGGAACTTACTAGAGTGTAGGGAAGATCACGCATTCCCAAAACATCTCTTACCTCGCGGAAGGGTTGTCTACCACTAGGGTATCCAATAGTTGTGCTCTGGAGGCATCATTATCCGGGCAATGTCAAACTGCGTTAGCGATGCCATTATACCGGTTCCGCACCTACATAAATTCCTATCGACGAGGTTAATTCTGTGCAGATGTGCGTCTAGCGAGTAGTGGTTGGACATAAGTCTTGACATCACACGAATGAGACCGCGGTTTGAATCCAGACATTTGAACCACGATCTCGACGAAACATTTGAAATATATCCACCATTCAAGTGAATTACTTGTCCAGTCGTTTTGACAACATTAAAAAGAACTCTGAACTCTGGAAAAATTCATCATGTGAAATTCTTCTTTAAAAAAACCTCGCCTTCTTGTGCGCCCACCTTTGCTAGAGTGCGCCTTGTCAGTGCCTGGAATTGAGCAATGTGAGAAGACCCATACAAAGGTAATTCTAAAGGATCTTTCGACCAACGCACACATCTGCTTCCTTATTTTTGAAAGAAAGTAAGAGAGCGCCTCTCTGTTTTCATCGACTGCAGGACCTCAATAGAACTGAGAATATCTGATAAGATGAAATAATGGTCTATGGGCATATCGGAAACTATCTTCAATGCAAAATTGATTGCTGCCAGCTCAGCAACACATACGGAACAAGGATCCTGAAGTTTCCGGAAGGCAGGTGAGTATTCATTGCAAACACCGAAACCAGTGCATCCATCAATGCGCGACCCATCAGTGAAAATTCTTCTATTGCAATTGACATGTTGGTCCTTTTCAATAAAAATATGGGGAATTAAAATATGTCGAAGTTGATCCGGAATTCCTTGAATAGCCTGTTTCATGGAGAGATTATAATCAATGGAGGAACTGTGATAAGGAATGCGTACGCTAGCATGGAAGACTAATATCGGATGACATATAGTTAATATAGATTCGTAAGATTGTGTACTAAGTTCGAGCATTTCTTCAAAGTTTTCAATCACAAGGTTGTTACTGATTCCACACTTGATCAGTCATCAGCCAAGGGCAATATGTAAACAACGATATTGAATGCGTTCCAATTCAATGAGTTAGCTATTTCTTGCCGAGAGGAAGTAAAAAGAGCTATATTCGTGAACTGAAAGAATAGTTGTTTTGTAGAGTTTAATGAGGTTTTCCGGGTGAGCACCCTACCATGTTCCGGAAGTTGATCTTCTAAAATTGATCCTTGGTTGACATTTCTGTTTTAAATACGCAATGTGACTCCTCCAAGTGCATTTTGAATCAAACATGATTCCAAGGTATTTGAAGGTCAAAGATTGGGTAATGTCTCTTCCCAACAGCAGGAAGCATAACCGAAGCTTCAAATTTGGGGGTAAACCGATAACTCATTCTATGTCATTTAAATATCTTGGGGTCTGGTTCGAATCAAAGCGCACCTGGAGATCCCTGAAGCGAAAGTGCCAGCACAGGATCAACTTTCTTCGAACAATTACCGGAACCTGGTGGGGAGCGCATCCGCAAGATCTTCTAACGTTGTACCGGACAACGATTTTGTCGATGCTAGAATACGTCAGTTTTTTGTTTTCAGTCAGCGGCTCGGTCACACATCATCAAACTAGAACGTATTCAGTATCAGTTAGGTTGCATGCACTCGACTCATACCATGAGTTTTGAAGTGCTGGCAGGCATGTTTGAACTCTCGAATCTGTTTACAGAATTGTACAGAAGAGTCTCCGGCTCTTCACCAGGTGTGAAGTCATGAACCCTCAGATAATCGAAAATTTTGAGAAGCTTCTCGAGTTGAATCCTCAAACTCGCTTCATGACTTTGTACCATTTGTACATAACACAGGATGTCAGCTCTAATATTCCCAATCGTGTTTGCTATTCCGAATTCGGCAGTTCGGTTCATTTTGATTTTTCCATTAAACAGGGGCTACGTGGAATTCCAGAGCATCATCGCACTATGATATTTGCTGCAAAGTTTGGCCTTGAAATTTATAGCGCCAATCATAAACTTCAAGCTGTTTGTTCCGTATATGTCGCTGAATTAACGGCAATACACTTTACGCTAGAAATCGTTACCTCACTAACACCGGATCAGTACACTAAGGTTTTTTTTTTACACGGGGGATACGTACCGTGTAAAAAAACCGCGTTAATTCCGGAATCCGTGTTAAAAAAAACGTGCTAATTCCGAAAAACCGTGTGAAATAAAACCGTGCTAATTCCGAAATCCATGTAAAAAAAATGCTAAGTCTTTTGCAATGAAAAACACTTAAAAGATTTTCTAAACAGTGGAATGAATAGCAAGAGTCAAGCGAACACAAAATAGAGCCGGAGTGAATGTGTGTGGGGATAAGTGGGGATAATACAGGTATATTCATGATGGCATATCTCGAGACCCTTAACATCTGCAAAGATGCGGTCTTGAGCAAAGTTGTCCAGAAGGTCAAGGGCATTCGAAAAGTGAACCGTTCTGTTCGGAATTCCACCACTACGTGGCGCTAGTAAGCATACAAATTGAGCATTTTCAACTTGTTCTATATATAAAAGCAGAGTTCCATTCGTTAGACCGCTCATAACTCGAGAACAGATCATCCGATTTAAGTTGCTTTTTTTTGTTCTGTTCGGTTACGCCCAAGAAACATTTATTTGACATGGATCGTAGATGACGTTGATGGTCCATCAAGCATCAAGCATGTGAAAATGCATTCTTTCGCATAAGCACCATCGATATAAAATAGCAATTCTCGGGTGCTGACAGAAAAGCGAAGGTGTGTGATGTTTCCTATCAAAGGATCTAACGAGAAAAACAGAATCATGCGAAACAAATTGTCATCTAGAAGTTATTCCTGAAAGAATGCGTTGCCACTGAACTCAAGCGATTTGAATACACTGTACGAAATTAATTTGACTCAGTGATTGCAATCAGTTGGAATGATCAGAGCAAAGATACGGCTTAAAATTACGCTTAACGGTTCAGCAGGTAAAAAATAGGCACTTAGAAAACATCCACACTGCTGGTTTGTTTGTTGGTGGAACATTGCTGGTTTTATCATGGTTTTAAAGCATTCTTGAAGTCTTATTCATGCTCTTCAGAACCCTCATAAAACCAAAATTGTTACTTGGGATGCTACCGTCTGATTTATTCAGTATACTATCAACTGCCAGTTTTGCTGAATTTTATGTTCTATCGGAATAGGAATAACTCAAACGCTCACTTCTGACTACGTATGCGTATGAGTGATAAATGAGTGCAGAATGAACCGAATTTTTCCATGCTTGCCTGATATTGAGCAATTTCACAGGTGTCCTTATTTGTCTGCTCTTGGTACAGTTAATGCTGCATTCCAATTACTTTTGACTTTGAATAAACTGTATTATTCGATCACTCAAGTGAACCTCAACGTGACATCGATGATTTCGGAGATATTTCTGCGATCATTGAAGTATTGCATTTAATTTGGTGATATGTCTGTGATATGTCTGAACTGTCAAAAATCAAAACAATCCGAATATGTACTCTGGTCTATTTGTACTATTTTTCGACATTTCTACGCAAACGATGAAATCAGTGGATGAAATTAACGCTTGCCTTAAGCTTTCGTATTTGTGGCGATGAGTAAAAAAGCTACAGTTGACATATATGCGAGTTGTCTTGCAAAACGATCCGTCTGCTGAGATTTTCTCGAATCAATTGTTGGCGATTTATTTCGTTCCTGTTGAATTTCTGTCATTTCACAATGACGAAAGAGGAACTCATTACAATTTTTTCCCAAATATTGACCAGAATTATGAGAACCACGATTGGTTTAGTGCACGCGCGATTTAACAGCAAAAAATAAGGATGACGATGATTTGATTTCGTAATCTATTATCGATCTCAAATGAACGATTAGAAAAATTGAGGTGACAAGTTAGCCAAGTCTAGCTTTACTTAAAAAATAATTCAATCATAAATGATCGGAAAAAATTTAAATCATAAAATCGGTTGAAGCGAAACAAAGTTCGCCGGGTCAGCTAGTTGATGTATATAAATATAAAAACTAGACTTTGTAAAGTTAATTTGATTGAGCCTGTACAAATAAATGATCCTGAAAAAAAGTAGGTAATTTTGAACTGAAAAATTCAACTACTTAGACTAATGAAACTTCTTTCAAATTTCAATGCGAAAAATTTGCCAGTTTTTCTGGTCAAATGGCGTATGAATGAAGTGGTGGGTGTTGGCCAAATTTGGATTTTTCAGATATAATCCTAAATAGGTTATAGAGTATTTTTCATACATCTAGTGACCTTACGTTCGTGCTCCATCACAATATTATCTACTGTGATGTGTCCAACTCAATGGGTAAATTGAACTGAACGTGATTTTGAAAGAAGGGGAACTTGGAGTTGAGCACACGTACCCACTGGTTGACGCTAAATATTGGCCAACGTGCTTTTGCACATTTGTTTGGATTTGTTAAGCAACACAAATTTCCAGACCCAAAGTTCGGATGCCGTGTTGTCCATGAGCCTGGACACTTTTCAAATCACAAACTAGCATGCAGTTGTGAGCTTGTAAATTTTTCATAATATATTAGCGATAAATCTGAGAGGTTAGATTCATCGACTAAGATCATCAGATATAGCTCGAATGAGCTTCAGCTGAATAAACAGCTGAGTATTGTAGTCGTTTATTCAGTAAAATGTTCTCACTATCCTCATTCAATGCTCATTTCAGCCAATGGTGCCTAGCACATAGTTGTAATCAACCGTCGATAACTCGCAAAATTCTTTTCATAGAAAAGGCTATGCTCTTCGAACATCCGGGGGACTACAGGGATTCTACTTGTATCTTGGTTCTTAGTTTTGTTTCTTTTCAGGCAAATAGTTTGTTTCTACCAAATTTTGAAGACAATATCTAATATCTCTTTTTATCACATTTTTTTAAGTAGATTAGATTAGATTAGATATCTTTATTATTGAGCTTTTCAGCCTCGGCTGGTTCAGCTCATATTTTTTTAAGTAGTGGTGCTTCGGTTGTGCATGGAGATGAATTGGTGTACCAGAGCCTTGACAGACGCCTGTGCAGTTGGGTAGAGGCGTCTCGTGAGGTAGTAAGTGCTCTCAAAGACGTGTAGCAGAACAGGTAATTGTTACCCATTGTATCTATATGTCCTTTTTTAATAGGTTTGCGCAGACCATCAGTTAAATCGGTTGTGTTGATGCGTTGTTCCGTAATATTTTTTCATCGGACGTCTATTGTTTTGGATGCCTATTGCGTCGCCATTGCGTTGCCGTCGCGCGAGTGATCGAGTGAGCATGAGAAGTCGTGGTTCGCCGGGTAAGATGGGTCGATGGAGGGGTTTAAATTATGTAAATTGTGTATTTAATTGTGATCCAAATTATTCGTTTGCCATGCTCGTCGGGCCACCATATCTTGGAACAAATAAACCACTGTCTCATTTTGTAAGTGACTCCAGCGACATCCGTACTGTTGGTGAAGATCGGTCCAAGTTGGCTCTGAGGCGTTGAGATGAATTGTCTTATTTTTCTAATGAAATACCACTATCACACTCTGTGAGTGTCCCCAATAGCATCCTTACTGCTGGTTTAATCGGTCCAAATCGGCTTTCCAGCATTCTAAAACATCTCTTAGATTTCCAATGAATAACCACTATCACATTTTGTGAGTGGCCCCAATAGCATCCTTACTGTTGGTTTAAACCGGTCAAAATCAGCTTTTCAGCATCATTAAAAATTACTTGTTTTCCCAATGAAAAACCACAATCACACTCTGTGAGTGGCCCCAATAGCATCCTTACTGTTGGTTTAAACTGGTCAAAATCGGCTTTTCAGCACTATTTAAAATCACTTTCTTTTCCCAAAGAAAAACCACAATCACACTTTGTGAGTGGCCCCAAAAGCATCCTTACTGATGGTTTAAATCGGTTCAAATCGGAATTCGGTACTAATATTCATATATTTCACTTGACAACTTATCGTTAACCAAAACGAACCCTGCTATCCAATCCTGTTATCCAAAATCCTAGTGATTTCACGTGGAAGTGCAGTGGATTCCGCGGCTTCCAATAAAGCGAGTATCACGTCAAAATATTCCTACCCTTTCCTTACTTGACCTGCATTCGGACGGGGCCGGTATTGCCTTAGTTTGGGATCACCAATTTTTACACATTTATTTATTTATTTATTTATTATATATATTCCATCTGACCTAAGGTGGTCTTAATGAATTTGTTTATGACGGGGAAAAGCCGTTTTAATTTGGCGTAAAAACCCCGTATCTTTTGCAAAACAATACAATAAAAAACAATACAATACAATACAAAACATTGCTTAGTTGCACATTCGTAAACATAATTAAAATAAACAGGATTACAAACGTAGAGTATAGTCAAAGTATAAAATAAGAAACATCCATAGTTCGGAGCAGTCCTCGTCGTCAATCAATTATTCTCATCAAATATCCTTCTCGTAGTATGCCATTCTGTTAGTCTGCGCTTGAATGTTGCCAAAGTACAGTTAAAGTCGAATAAAAAATACACAACGTTGAACCTAGCTGACATGAAGCGGATAGGGTCATGAAGTCCATATAATGAATTACGGGGTTCAAGCAGCAAGAAGTCCCGCTGGCGAAGCATTCGTTCAGGAGCGTAGAGGTTGAGCTGACTTAATAGCTCCGGTGAGTCAATTCCACCTGTTAGTGTATTGGCAACGAAAACAGCTTGCGCAATATTTCGCCTATGGTCCAATGTCTGTAGTCCCAGCAATCTGCATCTGTCTTCGTATCGTGGAAGGTTCAACGGGTCACGCCACGGTAGGCGACGCAGGGCATATCTCACGAATCTTCGTTGAATTGCTTCGATCCTAGCTGTCCATGTTGCCTGATATGGGCACCAAACAACAGAGTTGGATTCCAAAATCGACCGCACCAGAGCACAGTACAAAGACCGAAGGCAGAGGGGTCTTTAAATTCACTAGATATTTTAAAAATGAAACCCAGCTGTCGATTCGCTTTGCTGATAATATCGTCGTAATGCAATCGATACGTTAGTGCCGAATCCAGAGTGACACCAAGATCACGAACTTGATGAACACGTTCGAGAGGCTGGCCGTTCATTGCATAATTGTGCGTGATCGGATTGAGCTTGCGATGAAATGAAATGATGTTGCATTTGTGGATGCTTAACGTCAGCATGTTTCGGGTGCACCAACCAGCGAACCGATCTAACAACAGTTGCAGTGCATGGCAGTCCTGGATGGTTTTGATGACCATGAAGATTTTGACGTCATCAGCGTAAAACACACGGCAACCAGATGGTAGTACGGTAGAAAGCTCGTTAATGAAGAGTGAGAATAACAAAGGGCCAAGATTGCTTCCTTGTGGTACGCCGGATGAATTTGAGAATGCTTCCGAAGATTCAGATCCTATTTTAACGGTGAGCCTACGTTTTTAAGGTATGATTCAAACCAGCTGACCAGGTCCGCAGAGATACCAATTCTTCGTAGGCGTTCAAGTAGTATCCCATGGTCAACTCGATCAAAAGCAGATTTGAAATCAGTGTAAGCAGTGTCGATCTGTGCGCCAGCATCAATGTGGCGTATGCAAAACGAGGCAAACTGTATGAGATTTGTCGAGGTTGATCTCTTGGGAAAGAAACCATGCTGGTCCGTAGAGATGTAATTCTTACACGAGTTGAAAAGTACCTCGTTCATTATGATCTCGAAAACCTTTGAACAAGCACACAACGAAGTTATGCCTCTGAAATTCTCGATGTTCCGTCGATCTCCTTTTTAAACACAGGGAACATGACTGACGTCTTCCAACTTCCAGGAAATACATGCTGCTGTAATGAAATGTTGAACAGTTTCACGAGAGGGGAGATTAACTCTTCGCTGCATTTTTTAAGGATACATGACGGTATGCCATCAGGACTGGATGCAGAGTCTTTCAATTTATTTATTGCAGCGTTTACTTGATGGGTCGTGATCTCAAAGCTATTTAGGAAGCACACGTCCCTAGGTGTGTCTCTACAAGCGTCTGCAATTTGATGTATAGACGAAGGAGAATCAGAAAAAGCACGTCTGAAGTGAGTTGCAAATAAATTGCACTTTTCCGATGCGGATGTGGCGACTTCGTTACCCAGAAACATCTCAACGGGCAATCCATTCTCCTTCCGTTTAGTGTTAACAAACTTCCAAAATTGTCGTGGCTGTCGGCGAAGATTTTCCTGAGTGCGTATACAGTAGCGCTTATAAAGGAAACGGTTATACGTGCGATAATTAGTACTTGCACGTGCTAAATGATGCTTGGCGAAAGGGCAACGAGACTGACAGTAGGTTCGTAGTGCTCTCGATCTTAGGCGTTTGAGACGTCGTAAATGTGCATTCCCCAAGGTGGCTTAGGAGACGGCCTACGCATTGGCACAAAATCAACCAAGTAGGTCTTCAACACGTTAGTGAAGTATTCCACAGCAACATCAATGTCTTCCGTGGTTTCCAGGATGTGCCAGTCAGTTTCACGAAGCGCTTCTTTCAATCCCTCAAAATCGGCACGACGGAAATCAAGCCCTCGGACATCCGGAATGCTTGCAAATACAATTGGCTGTGAGAGAGTTGCCGTTATAACAAAAGCGGGATGATTCGAATCAAGAAGAGAAAGCGGTTCTACAGCTTCTTCAATCTGGCATGCAGCAAGCGTTTTTCATTCACCAGACCGAAATCCAGGATTCGAGCGTTCTGATTGTAAATGTGGTTAACTTGAAACAGACCATGCAGACTGAATCCATCGAGTAACGAAGCGCAAGCAGCAGATATATTTGACTGCAATACGTCTACGGAAGGACGATCATTACTAGGTGTGTTCCAAACAAGACCCGATTGATTATAGTCGCCAAGCAAAATAGCATGATCGTTATTTCCCAGATTTGAATGAATTGCTTCAATGGACTCGATATGGTGATTTACGCTGAGTAAATCATTCTTGCGATCGGGTGGTAGATAAATAACACCAATACTGATAGAACAGCGACGCATCCTTAACCTTACCCACAGCTGTTCCAATGAAACGTTCACTGGGGTGGGATCGACATAGCCGTTGAAATTAGTTGAGATAGCAATTAACACTCCCCTCCACGTGATTTACGACTATTTGAATGGTTGCGATCCGTTCTGTACACGGTGTATAACTCTCCAAAAAGCTGGGCAGAGAATATTCTACCATCAAGCCACGTTTCCGTAAGAACGATGACGTCATAGTGACAAGACGAAACAGCTACGAAAACTTCATCAATTTTTGTGCGTAAGCCACGAACATTCTGGTAGTACACCGTTAATTGATGAACACCATCTTCGGCCGGATTGTTGCAAGCAGGTATAGCTGAATTTGAATCGATCTGAAATTTGGAGCTCCTTGATTGACGTGCAGTACCATTCATGACTTCGGCTGGACATATACTAATTCTAGCATTACCTGGACAAAAAGAAGTTGAATCTGGATTAGCCATAGCGCGTGAAGCCTTAGGTTCGCTGACGTGAACAGATGTCATTTCGTCCCGCTGGATGAGTGGTACGACCGGGGGTAACGTGCGTTCGGCAAGTTGGAAATCCCCCTCACCACCGAACACAGGAACGGAACGGCTTGGAAGGCTGGAACAGACAGCAGAAGGGCAGCGGATCTCGATTGTGTCGACTGGCTTGGGGGCTTCCATCAAGCTGTGTGATGTGCATTCCGTTGTCTGCATGTTTTGATGACCGGATGGGTGACGACTTGATACTTTCATTGATGAACCACCGCTGGAAACGCGATGAAATTCAGGAAGCGAAGATGTGGAAATTTTATCGTACTTGACTGAGAGTGGTTGTTGGGAGACCCCTACACCAGACTCGACCGCAGGGCCAGAACGGCTCTGATGGCAGGAAACAGGGTGATGATGTTGGCGGAAAATAGTTGGCGCGACTGGGTCGAGCGGCTCGGGATCCCCCATGGAGCGACAGGCAATGCGTTCTGGCAAACAGTAGCTGGATGCGACGTCTGAGCGTAAGAACTGACTGTCGGTCGGTACAGACAGTAAAGGATTGCCCATCGGAGTATCATTGTCGATGCAGTTGATAGTAAGTGCGACGGAGTTCAAAGAAGCGCTGGAACACGAGGATTGATCAGGTAGGGAACTGTTTCTAACGAAAACGTACTTGCCTGAGAGTGGTTTTTGGGAGACCCCTACACCAGACTCGACCACAGGGCCAGAACGGCTCTGATGGCAGGAAACAGGGCGATGATGTTGATAGAAAGCAGCAGGCGCGACTGGGTCGAGTGGCTCGAAGTCCCCCATGAGGTGATAGGCAGTGCGTTCTGGCAAACTGGAGCAGAGTGTGTTGCGGCGCTGATTACAGTGTGACATTGGCTTTGGGGTTAATGGAGATCCATTTCGGAAGCAGGTGTCGAAATTGCAGACCCTCATTGAAGATGTATGTTAGTCCCAAGCATCATCTGTTGGTTCACTGTGTGGCAACAACGGAGTAGCAACCTCGGGCGGTCAATCATGCTCAATTATGCTCATGCTCAAATGGCGTATGAATGAAGTCATTCTGTGTGTAGTCGAACGAGAGGTTTAAGCGTTCAAAAACCTTTCACTTTTGCGTAACGCTCTCTTTTTTAAAAATTTTGGAATGTCACCCGGTATAGAAAAGAGAAACGTAGTCCTACTTTGAAAATCCTCACTAGTTGCATTGATCGAAAAAAAAAATTAACTTAATTCACGAACAAGATACTAAGTATACGACTCACCCTAACGCTGGTAGATCACCTTTTTGTGGTGCGGTACGGGGTATCAGATCTACCACCGAACCCTAATCCGAATAAAATAAAACTAGGAAACATATTTGTTTTTGTAGTCAAAGGAACATATAAACGTCCTTATTACATGTTATGTCCTGTGAAAAGCGACAGTACCCGGATTGACCCACCGAGGTAAGCTTGGAATAAGGAAAACATGGTTAGTCTTCATTTATGTGAATCTTCATTTTATACTTGACGTCTATAGTTTGAATTTGTTAGGACTAGAGTTCTAATACATGGTCATTGTTTGTTTCGTTTGCAATGAATCGGGGACTGAAAGGGGAGCGCCTTCGAAGAGTGCTGTCACCCACAAAGGGTTTAAATAGCAGAAACGTT
>JASCZW010006130.1:0-32500 GCA_034211315.2 Aedes japonicus | reverse complement strand
GTGAAATAAGCAGTACTGGTGAATGAAGATACGAATGTTGAAGATCTCAAGCTGGAAGAGGGGCGGCCCTGAATTTTCCAAATGTTGCACGTAGTCAAATGGCGCTTGGCTTCTGTAATTAAATGTGATGGGATTGGGTTAACGTGTGGAGGCCCGGGAATGATCTCTTATGCGTCCGTCGAACCATTTTGAAAGACCGCAGTGAGAACATAACCATGTATGCGCATCGCATGTGACCAATCACAAATGCCTTCTTTTCTATTCCATGTTATTTTACTCTGTTCCCTATCCAATGACCGCGAGGAGGTAATTGTTATTAATTTTGTTCCTATATCACCTTATTTTGAACCTACATCAAATATAATTTAATTTTATTATTAATTATATATATGATCACATCACTTATCAAGGCTAAGGTGGCATCACTTTTTTTAGCTAATGGATTTATTAAATACCTGGTTCAAACTTTAGTTGGCAATGGTGGTTCTGGGTGAACAGTTTTTTTTTCTCAAGACAACAGTAAAACAAGAAGGTGGGATCATTCCATAAGCAAAATGCTATTTTTTACTAAATACAACCAGTGCATCGTCTGCTAGCTATTGCCGGATTGCTAGGATATTGTGGGTTTCCCAGGTACCCGGTTCAAGTTTTAGTTGGTGACGGTGGCCCTTCTTGACCTTCTATTCCTGAGTTGTAATTGTGAATAAGGACGTCTATGTAACGTTTTGCTGCACAACACTCCCAGTACCTCCTATTTCCCCAAAAGTTTGAGGATTGTCTTGTCTTGCCTCAAAAGTTTTCCTTTTTTTTTGTATTGGCCTCCATAACAAAAAATGGCACCATTGCAGAGCATTTGATTAATCAAATTATTCGCAGTTCTAGTCGCCCAACGGTTGAGTGAGGGATAGAGGATGGCAAACACAAACACACACACTTTAGGCTCCGCCGAACACCCGTGACCACGTGGGCATTGATAACGGCACAACGGGGGCCGGCGACGAGGCGACGGTGACGAATGAAGAACTCATTGCGATAGCAAAGTCGCTAAAGGTGAACAAAGCGCCGGGACCTGATGGTATCCCGAACCTGGCCATCAAGACGGCTAATCCCGGAATTAACCGGTAGGCGACACGGGGAGGTGAACTTCCACTTAACGCAGATATT
Source organism: Aedes japonicus (assembly GCA_034211315.2). Taxonomy (NCBI): domain Eukaryota; kingdom Metazoa; phylum Arthropoda; class Insecta; order Diptera; family Culicidae; genus Aedes; species Aedes japonicus. Next base: position 31,336 of record JASCZW010006130.1, on the reverse strand, counting down.
GTCTGGCCACGGCTGTTTTAGACAATACATGCACAAATATGGGCATGCACAGTCCTCCGCATGCAACGAATGCGCGGGAGTTGAGGAAACTGCAGAACATGTGTTCTTCGCATGTCCTCGCTTCGACGGCGCGAGATCAGGCATGTTTGTCGTAAGCGGTCACGACACGACTCCGGACAACTTGGTCCCGAGGATGTGTCAGGACCGGGACATCTGGGACGCGGTATGCGTAGCAGCCTCCCAGATCGTCCTCGATCTCCAACAAAAATAGCGAAACGACCAAAGGCAGGTCGCAGGGACCACCTAACTACTAAAGCCCTAAGTAGTTAGACATAGTGGGTGCTGAACAAGCACAAGAGCCCCATCCCCGAAGTAATACCGAAAGGTGGTTCCAGGGAGGGCCGGGGCTTAAGGCACGGGTGGGTTTTTAGTGGGTCGAGGAGTTGGCACCCTCATCCCCACACCCTGAGTTCTTCAGGTGTCTGGTTGCAGATTTTCCATCCCGTCTAAAAAAAAAAAAAACACTTTAGGTCAGGCTACGGCTGCTTTATACAAAATCTGCACAAATATCGGCACGCGCAGACCTTTGCATGAAACCATTGAACATGTGTTCTTCGCATGTCCTCGTTTCGACGGCGCGAGATACGGCATGATAGCCGTAAGTGGTCATGGCATGACTCCGGATAATCTGGTCCAGAGGATATGCAAAGACCGGGACATCTGGGGACATCTGGACATCAAGACCGGGGTATGCATAACAGCCTCCCAGATTTTCCTTGATCTCCAACAAAAATGGCGAAACGACCCCACAAATGCCGGAACCACTTAACTACTGCAGCCCTTCGTATTAGACATAGTTGGTGCTTAACAAGCACTATAGCTCCCTCCCTGGAGTTATACCGAAAGGTGGTTCCGGGGAGGTCCAGGGCTTGGATGGGTTTTTTAGTAGTTCGAAAAGTTGGCCTCATCCCCACATCTTGCCACCTCAACTTCGGGAGTCTGGTTGCATATTTTACATCCCGTCTTAAAAAAAGAGGTCCAACCTGGGTTAGGGAAATAGTTCGCCTCCCCGCGGTGCATACTGGAAACGTTAAGCTCCCCTTAACGGCTAAATGAACGTCAACGGAACTGCAGTTTTGCCGTTACGTTCCTCTGCATGGTCACTCATTTGGTGCAATCAATATTAGTATTGAGATGATCTCCAACGCCGCATCGCAGCTCAAGTCATTCTGGCCCAGACGGAGTTCCTTCAGTATTTCTAAAAAAACACATTTGCATTCTGCTAGCCCCCTTGCATCGTCTGTTCCGGATTTCCACATAAAGTGGCATATTTCCCTCATTTTGGAAGGTTGCTCCAGTTGTTTCAGTTTTCAAAAAGGGATCCAAACGAGATGTGGATAATTACCAAGGCATTTCGTCTTTGAGCGCATTATCGAAGCTATTTGAGCTCGTTCTAGTATACCCTCTACTCTCCTATTGCAAACAATACTTAAGTGAAGATCAACACGGATTCATGGTCGGTCGTTCCACTACCACTAATTTGGTGTGTCTAACTTCGTTTATTACGGGAAATATGGCCGAAAGGGTGCAAACGGACGTCATCTATACAGACCTTTCAGCAGCTTTTGACAAGCTCAATCACGACATCGCTCTCGCAAAACTACATTAGCTTGGAGTAAATGGAAGTTTCCTACAATGGTTTCGCTCCTACCGCAATGATCGTCTGCTGACAGTTGCTGTTGGTGATTGCATGACCGACGTTTTTCCAGCAACTTCAGCTGGAGCAGATTAATATTAACGTTCAACCAAGGCATTGCGCAATAGTGCTGAGGATGCCAATTCGCTGAAAAAATTATAGCACGAACGGCGCGATCGGAGGACTGCAGCGTGTTTTTAAAGTGTCTCGACAATGTTCGACTACCATGTCCCTCGACAGTTTCTGTGCAGACCCTTCACGTTATATTTTTCTGAAATGTAGACCTTTATGAATAAGTGTGTTGTGGTTTGATATTTAAGTTTAAGTTGATTGTACTCGTCATATTTTTAATACCACCATTAGGGCTGCATTAAACCTGTTGGTGCTGATTAAACTTGCTGTATACTTACCCCAAAAACTCTGCAGAATTGATTGTAGTTTCACATTTGCTGGCTTTTGATAATGAGATTCCAGCCCATGAATCAAACCTCAATGGCTCAAGAGCTAAATCCATAGCATAATACTTGATGGCTTTGCTGAAATCTCTGCTCTTGAAGTAGAAGTCCGCTAAGAAGTAGTATATCGGTCTAATTTTGAAGTTGAATTTATCTTTTCGAGTTATTTTCGGAATAGAATTTTCTTTTCCGTTGATATAGTCCATTATTGATGCGACGTCTATTGAAACATCACAGTCACCCGGTATAATTAGCAGGATTTGCTGAAGCAGAGCTTCCATATCTGCAGATATTGAGTCGATTCTGAAATTGAAGATATAAAGTATATAATAATAATTTATTTTCTTAGCATGAGGAGACAGAGGGATTCAATAAACTACATAAGCTTGAATCGATCGAAAACTATAATTAATATTTCTAATTGGAATCATTCATCGATGGTGCTAAAACTTTCCTTAGCGATGCGATTTGATTTTTTTTAGGATTACTGGTTGGTTCACACCATGTCCTAAAGTTTTTCTAGTAGCGAGTCACTTTGGATTTTTTTTTGCTCGGATTGAGATTTGAACTCATGAGTAGGTTGTGGAGATGTGGTTGCTGACCACTGCATGATCGCCACCAGACTGCATCCTTGTAATTAGTTGGAAATTATGATTCTACGACATTTCCCGGAATTACAGTTCTCGACATAAATTCTCTCCCTTAGCTCAGTCGGTAAAAGCACAGCTACAAAGCAACACCATGCTGGAGGTGGCTGGGTTCGATTCCCGGTCTGGTCTAGGAATTTTTCGTTAAGGAAAACTTCTCGACTCCCTGGGCATAGCGTATGATTGTACTTGCCACATAATCATACTAATGCAAAAATGGTAACTGGCATCGAAAACTCTCAAATAATAACTGTGGAAGTGCATTTAGAACACTAAGTTGTGAGCAAGCAATAAGCTAATTGTGAAAGCAATAAGCTTGAAATGCTAAATAGGAAGAAGAAGACATAAATTCCCAGACAGGCATTTTCCGGAAATAGTAAACGAAGGACCAATTTTCAGAGAAACTAGAACTCTATGATTATTTTTCTGAAACCTAATTAGAGCATATATTTTTGGGGAACATACTAAATATACACTGAACCAAGAAACAACATTAAAATTATTAAAAACATCACATAGCTTCACACAGATCATATACCCATTCATTTTATGTGTATCCAGTGAATGTCATGTGAAAAAACACATAAACAGTATTATGATACCTAATAATATTCATCTGACAAAACGATACATTGTATGAGAACGAAGGTTAAGTGTGTTGTCAGATGAATGTGTCACATATGAAAAAATTGTGGTTTCCCTAGCAGTATTTTCACGATGGCGAATCGGAGTATTCCACTGCTGGCGGATTTTGGCTTCTAGAAGAAATCAATGGAAATTTTACAGCACATTTTTCGTAAAACCTAAAAACATGTAAGATGATTAGAAAATGTAATCTTTTTTTTTTTTTTTTTTTTTCTTAATCTCTTTATTATATTAGAGTGTGGAATTCAGTTAAACGAACTGATAACGCATTCGGTCGACGATTTTGCATCCAGTTTACGAGTACATCGATGCCTGGAGGAAACGGAATGTATGTATTCTGGCGCATAACAGGTGAACGTAAATAATTTATCTTCAATTTCGTTTCATAGAAGCCGAATATTCTTCGAGCGCTAGCTCCCAACTTATGCGTTAAAGAGCAATCAACTTCTATCGAGGACTCAGGAGTCATCGACTTGAACAACAGGAGACGCTTAGACATCCTCGAGATCTCTGGTGTTGATGAAAGACCACGTCCTGAGCCCGGCGATGCAGTCGGCGATCACATAGCTGAAACGTCAAGACCAATGTTCAAATCTTTTGTTTAATTCTTATATTATTCAACTCAATTTGTTTAATAAATGAACAAACATACATTTACTTAAAATGGAATATCTCCAACGCGCGAGATCCAATTTCTTTATGTCATCAAATGAAGCAAAATTAAATTCTGTCCGTGTGAACATGTCATTGAAAATCCATTTCCTCCGCTCGGTTTTCTCCCACCGAATCTTGGCGACGAAAGTGATGGCACGGTGAACGATTTCACCAACAAATGAAGCAAATAGACGATATCAAGGTGACAAAAGACGAATGACAAAAAATAGTGTGTGTGTGTGTGTGGGGGGGGGGGGGGGGGGGGTATATATATATATATAACATATGGTTAAACTATTGAATATAATCTGAATTTGGAAAAAGCGTCTATTTAGTGGCCATTTACTGAATGAAGTTAATATTTTTCATGATAACTGGTTATCATGATGGGTCGAAGTGATTTATGTACACCTGAGCTCAGAAATGTTATCATAAACCTCAAAAACAATGAAAAATCTCCCAAAAAAAAAAAACATTATTGGTCGCTCCAGAAAATTATTTTATAACGCGGTTTATTACGTTCAGCAACATCAAACCGTGTCAAAAATCAAAAGAAAAACGCGTGCGAGAAAATCATCAATGGCGGACGATCTTATTATCACACGCATAGCTAAGAAAAATCCATTTTTTACTTCCACAGAAATTCGTGACAGGATCACAAAGGATTGTGGCGTTGTATTGAGTAGCCGAACAATCAGAAGACGACTTAATGAGAGCGGTCTAAGAGGTTGCGTGGCTCAACACAAACCTTTGGTTTCGAAAAAGAATTTGGTGGCTTGGCTTCATTTCGCAAAAAAACATTTACAAACAAGCCGGCCACGTTTTGGCGAAATGTATTATGGAGTGACGAATCGAAATTCAACATGTTTGGAGCCGATGGACCGAACGAACATCTACTTTCCACCAGCAGCTAAAAACTTTGGACATTGAGCCGCGTCGACCACATAATTTCAACGTGTGGGAGTATTGGGGGCAACGCAAGTCTACACACCCAGAACTGCACGCTGTCGCAATGGTTTTGTTGACAGTTCCTGCGACGCAAGTTTCGGTGGAAAGGGCCTTCAGCGCTCTTTCATTAGTTTTGTCCGATCATCGTACCACGCTAGGAGGGAATACATTATCATTCTTGCCATCAAATTAAATCGAGCTGTGTATGAAGCTACTTTGCCAAGTTTGGTTCAAAGCGATGACATTTAAGGAGACAATCCGCCTTTAACAATGGAATTTTAAAAGTAGGTAGATTAGTTCATTTTCATCATATTTTTATAAATTAAAGCTTATTAAAAAGCAACATAATGCTGATCTTACAATAAACACACAAAAAACTCAACAAAGTTGTGTGGTCCACAAATTCTTTTATTTTGCTTATATAATTGCATTTCCTATTCGTCCATGTGTATTCCTATTCGTCCATGTCCATCTGAAAAGAATAAATTAAGTATTGAGACTGCAGTACTATTTTGTAATGAATCATGCTCATGTTTGGCCGTGTGAATAAAGTGCATTTCTTATGGAGCGTGCTTGAGTAAACTCTTTCATTTATATGACCTTCAGTGACCTTAAGTGTTCTGAAAACGTTATCGATTAATTTATAAAAGTTTCAGAACGCTTGTTCAAATAAATGATGAAATACTTGTTTTCGTGACAAAGTATGTGTCACATAACATAATATAAGAAAGTAAAAGCCATTTTAAACGGTGCGGTTCTCACATAGGTTCTCAGCTTGCGTTAATTTGTACGCACAATCACAATGGTGAAGATTCATCTATCAATTTGTGGGTTGCCTTCGGCAAATAAATTGATGCAAGCTCTGAATCAACATACGAATAGTATGGTTTTTACGCCCTTATTGTATGTTATGCGAGTTATGAACATGATTCCTACCAAGAAAGTATATTGATATTTACCGTTAGTAAAAGCCATCTTCCACCTTCGTTTTTTCCTTTACCATCGTAGTGAATGGCGGTGCCGATTCTGAAAATGATTGATTAAACACATAATTTATTACAAATTCGATTAGTATTTTTTTCTAATAATCACTTATTGCATTACTTAAATACCTGATAATTATTTTCAGCAGAGAAATATTCCGTGCGATTAGGTTTTACTGCTACCAGAGTTCACCAAAACACTATAGGACGCATGTTAATTTTTGTTTTGCTGCTTTCGTTTGTGCACCAGCTGATCGTGGCCTTGGCCTGCTGTGTACTAATATAAATTTATGCGTAAGACGTTGCATGACTCATACGATAAACACAAATATGTAAGACATGAAGTCTAATGAGGTTCTCCAAAATTAATCATGCCGAACAAGCATTGAAATAAATGGCGATCATCATATATCATATAATTGGGTTTTACTGCTGTTAACAATTAAATTTACTCCAATTGTCTTTCAAGTTTTTGGAAGCATTGTCTAAACAATATTATTACATATTCTCGGTTGAAACGTAAAACTGGTAAAAAATGTATTCCTTCAAAATTTAGGCATGAGCCCAATGTTTTTCTTAATGTGCTAATTTCCACTATTCAGAATGATATGGTGATTTAGTTCATTTTCGAATATTTGTTTTTTTTTTCATCAAGAGGACTTATTGAGAGCGTTATTATCAAGGGTCGCAAATGATTTACGGAATCGGTTTTCACGAAAGTTTATCATTAAAAATGAACGAAAATAAACTTCTAGTGTATGTTACATTATCATCAACTAACTCTTTTCTAAGCAATATGAATTCTTCCCAGCAAATACAGGATCGTATATGATAGCGGATAAGAGTGCAAAGTGGAGGCGATATACGTACATTTTACATGAAGTTAAATGGACGCATGTACGTATATCGCCTCCACTTTGTACTTATATCAGCTATCATATACGATTTTGTGTTTCCTGGGTTTACTATTAATTACAGCATTCATTCTTCAATGGCATGGCATTGTGTTCAATCAGTTTGAAAGAGTTGTGCAAAATAACTTTTTAAATACTACCCAAGCCGCATCAGCCGAATGTTTTTAGCATAGCACACAGCTTTGCTACTTTCTCAGTCATGCATTTCTGAGCTAAAAACACATTTTTATCAATGAATCCTTCTGAAATTGAAAATGACTTCTGAACTGGGTAATGAATTCTAAAAGCTCATGAATTCAAAATCAAAACAGCCTGGACAACGTTGAATGAACTAGCGAAAAAGCTTCCTGTACAGAATCGGGTTTAAACATTCGGAAGCTCTCGCATAGAATGAATGTGACTGGCACACAGAAGTTAATTTCCACAGATTTCATCAAGTGAAAACGAAAAATCGCACCACTGATGCGCAGTCGAGCACTTCACCTACTTTTTACAAGAAGGCCTTTTATACTCCGAAACGACGCTTCACGTTTATTCTTAACCGATTGCGCGAGGACTCCAAACGAGCATTAAATCGTGCGGATGGAGTTTTGAGGTGGAATACGTGCGAGGGAGAGAAAATATAGCTGATCCGTCGTCAAGGCTGTATGTAGGTGCCGATTGCCCATTCGAGGAAGACATCAGTCAGGTGGAAATCGCATCCCTTGAGGTGAATCAAATCCGATTCGTAACGGAGGATGAGGTCAAGCTTGCTACACCGGTAGCTTTTGGAGGTGATCGATGCCCTTGAAACGGGTATTTGGTCAACCGAACTTAAGAGATTCGAAGCGCTCGGTGGAGACTGGACAGAGACTTGCAGCTGCATCTTCAAATGGCACTGTCGTGATTTCACCGAACTCGTCATCGGCCGAATCCATGTTGGGAAGCTGCTAACATCCAGAGCACATCTATGTTACGCGCAATCACCAGTACAATTTTCACAAGACTCATTTTTACGATCATTGCCTATTCTTTGTGATACTCATAGCAACGAAAAGTTTGTGTAACCACGCAACACAGTGGGAAAGGACACTAGAGAGGTCATTCAAATCTAATCAACTAATGTTCACGAAAAGGGGTAAATAATATAAATTTCTTACAATATGAGAGCATTTCCTGTGAAGGAGCATTCTCTTTTCCTAGATTTTGCTATGGTATGATTGATTAAATACATAGTACATGATCTACTCTCTACATTCCCCTTCTTGCCTACACTAATGATTCATTTAATTGGATTTATCTTAGAAATGATAACGCGTCCAATAATTTAATCAGGATCTTTTAAAAAAAGCTGGTTCACAATAAAACATTAAGAAAACGAAACTTTCAAACGAATGAAGAAGTAGGAGAATGAAAATATACCACGGGTTAAAATTGATTTATGGCTGGGTATCGTTTCGTCACTTTCAATAAAAATGGAGCTACGTGGGACCACTTAGTAGTTCGTATATTGTCCCTGCAGTTACTTGAAATCGCCATAGACGAACATGTCCTTTGAACCTGCCCGACTTTCTTATGGTTCGATGGGGTTGCCTTCTTTGGCCATCCGATTGGCGGTCACGATCCTTCTCATTTGCTGCTTCCATCTCTGCACCCTGTAACCTAGAACTTTTACTCGAATTATCGCCGGTTAAGTTTGACGCCCGCACATTCAAATTTTCTTGGTTTTCTGATGATCTGCTTCGGACTGCAGATAGTACCTTATCCCTTACTTTTGATTAAAAGTGTTTTGCTCCTCACCACATATTTGCGTATTGTTTGCTTATAAGCTTGGCGAAAGCATCCTCGCCCCTTACGTCTTCTTTGACTATCCGTGAGTCACATTTGGAATTCTAGAGAGCCGGGAAAGTGCCACGATACTTCCACCCGACATGTAATTAAAATGGGGTAATTCCCAGCCTGGATTGTGGCTGCACTGTGTTGTGTACTGCTGGAGGACTAGCTTTTAAGGAACGCGGTTTATTCTGCTATAGCCTTGATGATTTCTTGATTTTGGCGATCGACTGCACCAGTTGATTGAGGACTTAAGGGTATGGATTTCCGGATTTTGAATCCTTTACTTCCCCAGCATTCCGTAAACTCACTTCCTTGGAAAGGCGGATCGGTATCGCTCTGCATGAGAAGAATTAAAAGCAGCAATTCAAGCTTACAACGCTGCTGCACACTCCATTACAGGGATACCTCCAGAGGAAGTCATGACAAGACGAAAAATTAAACACGGACTACCTCTTCTTCGTCGCGGGCAAGCAACGGTTTGTTGATAATCTACTTAACGATAGAGATCGGACATCTCAAATACAGGCCAAGGAACGAGAAGCTGCTAAACGAAGGGCTCGTCATTGCCGTGTTAAGACAGGAGACACGGTGGTTGTGGAGCGTCAGGTTCGTGCAAAGGCAGAGTCACGTTTTGACCCTCGCAAATATATGTTCATGGAAGAACGGAATAGCATGCTTGTCCTGAGCGATGAAAATGTTCAAATTTTGAGAAGGCACGTGTCGCAGACCAAAAAGGTTCATGAGTGGAGGAAACACGATGTTCCAACAAATAAACCCCCATTTGGAATCTACTTTGCAACCTTAAGTTATGTTGCGCCCGACCAAAGAAAAGCGGAAACCAGCTTTCAAGGAAAACTACGTTCACGTTGCGGATGAAGGACCGGTTCACAAATAAACTGTTTGATTATTGTTAATTGTTAAAAAAGACCGTGCAATATCGTAGTTGCTACTCCTTTACTGATCAGAACTAGTGTGATTGCACAGAGAACCACATAGATGGAGCTTGGGAGTAGCTTTACATCTTCAATTTACAAGTTCACTAATTCTATTGATAGATCAGTACCGGCGCCGGCTACGTCCTCAGGGGTAGAAGGGTGATTAGTTTGACAATCGTTGTTATTAGAGACCGTGATCACCTCTGCATCTCTACAATTGCCAAGGGAAGGATTTGTGTTAGTGAGGCAGTTTATTTATAGATCATGGATTCACTGTGGTAAGTGATGCGATCAATGAAAGCGCAGTAGACTGCTTTTTATTTTTTAAATCTAGTGGTGATAGAAAGAGGCAAGTGACAAATAGCAAGGCAGGGGACGAGCCTGGGATTGAACTCCCGACCATCTGCTCAGTAAGCAGAACGGGTAAAACTGAGCTACCCAGCCGCGTCCGGTTCACAAATAAAGTGTTTGATTAGATTAATTGTTTTTGAAATACAAACTATACATTCAAAGAGAATTTCTATTCTTCGATAGGTTTCTGTTTTTTTTTTTGACTGGGGGGGAGATGTGTAGATGCCATAATATTCTCCGGCGGTAGCACTGGTGGTTACCCTTGCCAACCTCGCTGATTGATCCTTCCTTGGATAAATACCTCGACTATGGCACCCAACAGAAAGCTCTCTAACGCTCGCCCGACAGCTTACGTAATCGTGGTAGGCCGCGCCGAGACCTCTTTCGCATTCCACCGCAGCAGAGGTAAGACATGTTTCCAAGCAACAGAGCGGAATGGTTGATTCCTTGCATCCCGTAATTCACAATAAGGATGGTCATACTTCAGATTTAGAATTTACAACTTTCAATGCAATCGTGGAGTTGACCATGCACAACCACGAAAATTCACCTTTTTTTCTGATGGATCCGCCAGCACAACAATAACATGACAGCCTTCAATTTGTGTCACATGCAAAAAGGGTTTTATATAGATACGGCGTGGAGCTTTTTCGACAAATGTCATGGTAAAGGTACATGTTACCACACAAAATTAATTCAGTGGACTCACTGCCTACACCACAATAAAAAGGTCTATGTGATGCTTTGGGAGGAGCCTTAAATGCCTGGAATGCTGCTAAAGCAAGTTTGCAGAAGCGTCAAATTACAACTGCAAAGGAGTTTTATAAATGGACAATCTCCAAAACCGATTCCAAAGTACATTTGGTTTTGTCTCCGAATATGATTATAAAACAATGGAAAGAAATGGCAAAACCCGTTATAATAATGTTAAGCAAATTTCCGGAACTCAGTCATATCATAGTTTTAGGCCAAAAAATTAAAATTATATCAGCATACAAAATAATGAAGGAATTAGATGTTTCTCAAATTATAGCGGATCGGGCCAAAACACTACAGAGGGTCAATGGCGTAGTGACGAAACCAGGAAATAGCTGGGCAGGCAGTCTTTAGCCGGAGAAACTTTGTCACTTGTGCGTGATTTATATACAAGTGACGTTGTTCAAGGATATCATTGGCCAAACGTACAGTGCAGTGCATTTGCTATTTATTATAAGGATGGTCATACTTCAGATTTAGAATTTACTAGTTTCAATGCAATCGAGAAGTTGACCATGCCCTATTACCATGAGGTTAGTGACGCTGCAAGTTGAAACCCGTTATAAAAAAAAACTAATTCACAATCATTTGTATTTCTTCGATCATCATTCGATTATGTATGGTATACATTATGAAGCAAACATATGATTTACGTTGCTTTGAAAAACTGAAACATAAAAAATGTATAAATAGTTCAATACATGAGTTTGCCTAACTCCGCTCACTTCAAGCTTGGTGTTCCATATACCGCGCACAAGAAAGCTTTATTCCGTGAGAATGTGTTTTTCTTATAGATTATAAAAAAATTAAAAATAAAAATGCTTATTATTCTGGCAATAGGCAAAGCAAAGATTCCAGAACTTTATTCTTAAAAAAATATGTAAATATTGAACATTAATTCAAAATTCACCTCCATCCACTTCAGTACTGTTTTTTCTATTAAAGATTGTAAATATTCGAGGTTTGCTTTGGATTTCTCGTCGGTCCCTCCAAATGACTTTATTTAATAAGTGAAGAATCTTCTTGAAACCATCGTCTCATTTTTTGTTCTCTTACGATGTTTCTGTTTTAAGAGTGTTTGGCACCCTTGGCGAAACGGTTGGATGGCGTTCCCAAAAACCGGCAGGTCACCCTTCCTGGAACTCCATTTTTGAAAGGGTTCTTGATTTTTATCTGCCTTAGGTACTGAGCTTCATTAGCTCGAAGGTGTTGGGTGTTTACAGAGAATCCCGCTGTGACCATGTCAACAATTCATTTGACAATACGATGCTTACCCGGTCTTCTTAAGACGGCCAGAGCTTCAAGTGAACTGTGTACCAGTTCTCGATTTTATCGCGGATTGTAAATACCGGTACATTAATCATCCGAGAGGCAGTTCGAATGGTGGCTCCACTTCTTACAAGGTCTAAGTGTTGGGCAATCGAATTAGTTTTTTCAGAGCCATTCTGGAAGAGAAACCCAAACACGGAATTAGGAAATCATAAATTTGGCGATGCCCTTAATCCGTGGTTGAGATTTTGATAACAAAAATGGAGGAAAACTAAAATAATTGAGTGAATTTTATGTTAAATCGATAACCCATACCTGCAGCAACACAATCGATTCGTTTTAATTTCATTTTATATGATTTTCACTGAAAAAACAAACCAAGCTTTTTTTCACGTCCATAACAACGCAGCTAAGCCTGAGCATATAAATGGCAGTTTATGACAAGAAATTTTATTTTATTTGTTTGATTCGTTTGCGTGTGACCTCAAAATAGCCTTAGTGAAGTTGGTTATATTTTACATTAACATTTGCGGTAATCATTGGTAAAATAACACAGTGTAACAGTGATTCGGAACTTTTGAACTGACATAGTAGAGATTGTTTATCTGGTCGAACATAACACAAAACCGTGTTCGAAATGTTTGTAACACCCTAAAAAAATATTTATTGTTAAAATACCGTTTTTTGGTACTTTTTTGCGCATAAAAACTCGTACACGCGCATTTTTCAACCAATTTTAAAATTTTTGGCGATTTTGAATAGCTTTTTATTGTAGCTTTAAGAAAAAAATATATCTCCGTTTAATTTGAACGAGAAAGAAAAAATATTTACGTAAAAATCTGACTTTTTGGCCTTTTTTTAGTGTTTTTTCGATTTTGACGCCATTTTTTTGGTACAACTCATTAAAATTGCGTAATGTAGGACACATATCGTTGTTGTCGCATTAATTTTGAATAAAACAAGGTAAATTTCATCCAAAAATAATGAGAATTGTCAAAGTTACGACGCTTTTCTGACAACTGTCAAACTTGCCGTTACCGTTCCGTTTTGCGCAAACATCGTGTTTTGGCCATAAATGCTGTCTAAAAGATCAGCACGTAACACCATACCGTTATTTCCCCCGAAGGTGTTACAGTAAACAACGACGGAGGAAACTCGTCCAGTTTCATCGCATTAGTGAACACGTGAAGAATTGTGTCTCGAAGAAAAAGGCAAGATGTGTGATAAGCGCAACAACTTTTGTTACGTCTGCGGTTTATTGGTTGACAAGAATCATCGATTTGAGTTAAGAACAAATAAAATTGTGGTTGAAGCGTTCAACCTCTTTTCCAAATGCTCATACGTGGAAAGTGCTTGGTATGTACCCGAATATATTTGTTCGGTGTGCTGTACCACATTAAAAAAATGGAAAACCGGTAAATGTGATGACCTGCGTTTGCCATTCGTGACTCCCATCGTTTGGCATTATCAAATATATCACAAGCCGGAGGATTGCTACTTCTGCCAAACAAAAATCACTGGTCACCACCATTAAACTCGCCACCTCATAAAATATGCGGATGTGTTGACTGTATCGAAACCTGTCGCAAGGGGAGAACAAGATCAGTCAACTACAGGTAAAAATCCTGCAAATTTCCCTGAATCAAGCAACGAACCTACCGATGAGGGAAATGATGAACCTTATATTCCAACCGGAGCAATAGGAGCCGAACGACATTTCGTGTCAAATCAGGATTATCGTGATCTTGTGCGCGATTTGGAACTGTCTTCAAGACAAACAGAGATTCTAGACAGTGACTTCAAAGTAACGTCTGCACGAGAGAGAGACCTATCCTCGTTCGAACAAATTTTTGAATTTGATGATACCGATAACAACCTTGTGTATTGCGTTGATGTGGATACATAATTTGATGCACTCGATCACAAGCACTGTCCACAAGATTGGCGATTATTTCTAGACGGTTCTTGCAAAAGTGAGTATTTAATGTGTTACGAGTTTATGAGAACGAAGTTAGAGTAAAATTTTGAAATTCGTTTTCAAATTACTATCATCATAGGTCTGAAAGCAGTATTGCTGCACAACAAAAATGACTTGCCATCAGTTCCAGTAGCATACGCTACTGATATGAAAGAGACGTATCAAACGATGGAAAAAATTCTACGATTGATAAATTACAATAAATTTCGCTGGCAGATTGTCTCTGATTATTATGAATTACAGGCATTTTCGTTGGACCGCAGATTCGTAAGCTTATGACTGATAAGGACTTTGTAAAGAAATTGAACCAAGTAGAGAAAAGAGCATGGCTTAGTTTTATTTGAAAAAAATTTCTTGGAAACGTCAGAAGCTCGAATTACGTTGAGGTGGTCCATGAGTTTTTCGAAGCCTATGGAGAGATGGGATGCAACATGTCAATAAAAATTCATTTTTTGCATTCTCATTTGGAATTTTTCCCAGACAATCTCGGTCAATTCAGCGACGAACAAGGTGAACAATTCCACCAAGAAGTATCAAGGATTGAAAAAAGGTTTACAGGGAAGAACCAAGTTAGGATGATAGCTAACTTATGCTGGTCACTGAAACGTGAAACCGATGACTCGTCTTATAAACTCAGAAGATCAAGCAAACAGTTTTAACTTAAATCTATCCGAATATTCACTGTCGTTCTGCTTTGAGTGCAAATTTGGAGAGACAAGATTTAAAAAACAAGAGAAATAGTATGTTATAAAATCATTTAATATATAATCCGGAATGTTAATTTTTCATTGAAAGTCCGAATGGCCCTCCCATTTTGCTTATTCCTTTCCTGTATACATAGTTACTCCGGAGCGCTCTCAACGTTGATTTTTTTTCTTTTGGGAAAAGCGTCGTAACTTTGAAAATTTTCATTATATTTAGATGAAATATACATTTTTTTATTCAGAACTGATTAGACCACAACAATATGTGTTCTACATTAGGCATCTTTAATGAGTTGTACCAAAAAAATGGCGTCAAAATCGAAAAAACACGAAAAAAACCAAAATTTCAGATTTTTTCGTAAATGTTTTTTCCTTTTCGTTCAAAACAAACGGAAATAAATTTTTATCTTAAAGCCACAATAAAAAGCTATTCAAAAACGCCAGAAATTTTGAAATCGGTTGAAAAATGCCCGTGTAGGAAATTTTGTGCGGAAAAAAGTTTCGAAAAACGGTTTTTTAACAATAAATAAATATTTTTAGGGTGTTACAAATATGTTGAACACGGTTATGTGTTAAAATTGACCAGATAAACAATCGCTACTATGTCCCAAGCAGCACAATACTTGAAAGCACGGTGTTAGGCGCTGCGCGGAATTAGGGCAGGTCACGATACAATCACGAAAATTCACCTTTTTTTCTGTTTGATCCGTCAACACAACAATAAGATGACAACCTTCAATTTGTGTCACATGAAAAAAGGGTTTTATATAGATACGGAGTGGAGTTTTTTGACAAATGTCACAGTAAAGGTGACCGCAAAAGATTAATTCACATTCTCTCTTTGGCCGTTGAAATTACAACATTGTGAAGTCAACGAGGCTTGTGAATTCGATGCGCGGAACGTGGATTTTCCAAATAATATTTTGTTAAACCAAACCTGTAAAGAGTGTACATATTGTAGTGATAAGATCATATCGACATAGCAAGTAGGTTAAATATTCTCCATTTACAATTTTATCTAGGGTATAAGCTTATGAATAGTTATTAGAGTTAAGGTTAAGCTAAAAAGAGAAACTAATAATGGTAGTCGCGGAAGCACATGGGAAAAAACGGATGGATTGGGACGACGACGAAAATGACAAAGGAGGAGGTTCACACTTTGTGACTCCTCCAGTAGGTACCATAAAAAAAAGAAAACTCCGATCAGATAAAATGTCAGGAAAAAGCGACAGTGACGAAGGCGTAAGCGATAGTAAGCGAAACAAGATATTGAAGAAAGAAACGCATAAGGGAAACAAAATGGCGGATTTGAACAAGAAAAAACAGGTCTCGTCGACTCAATCGATGGGCGCCATTAGTGTGGCTGGCGCCACACAGTGCAGGTTACTAAGGAAAGCACAGTGAAGGCTACTAAGGAAAACAAAGACAAAGTAGATGGACAGTACACCGAAAATTGGACTAAGAATACTACCTACACAACATTCATCATTGAAAAGAAGAAAAAAGACGAAAACGGAACTGGAAAGGAAACGACTCAGGAAGAAAAGTACCCTCACGCAATGGAAGTAGCGAAAATGCTGCAGTACATTGGCGTTAGAATTTATTAGATTTTCTGCTTCTCGTGGTTTTGTATACGTTATTTTTTATTGTATACGATAATTTTATCAAGAAATGAAGTCAGTAGGACGAGGTCGATTTCAAATAACGTTTTCAAAACCACGAGAAGCAGAAAATCTAATAAATTCTAAAGAAGATTCTAAAGATTCAGAAGAAATTGGATACACGGTGTTTGTCCCAGGGCGCTTCAGGGAGAGCATAGGGGTGATACGAAATGTTCCCTCGTTCCCTCATCTCTCATAAAAATTTACAAGGTGGAACGAATTAACTGAAAAGTAGCTGACAACAAATATGCTCCAACATACTCAATAAAAATTTACGTGAAAGGACAGAATCTTCCAGATTCAATTTTGATCTATGGAATACCAGCTCGGTGTGAGCCAAACATCTTTCCGTTAAAAATATGCAACAAATGCTGGCGTTATGGCCATTTGAATTAATTTTGTAAATCACAGAATCCTCGATGTAATAACTGTGGAAAGGAACATACAGAAAAAGATTGTGAATTCGAAACGTCTACATGTGTGAATGGCAAAGGTGAACATAAAGCTAAGGACAAAGAATGTCCAGAAAGAAACAGACAAGACAAAATCAGATTTGACATGGCTGTAAACAAAACTTCATTTTTTGAAGCAACTAGAAAGTATCCCAGAGTTAACAAGAGCTCAGTTCAATATCGACTTGATTCACAAAAACAGTTTCCCTCACTCCCTGTAATTGAAGATGAAACCCTCTCAAATAACTTTACACAACTAAAAAAAGACAAAAAGAAAAACATACAACACAAATACACATTCCCACAAGCAGAAAATATTCCTGAACCAGAACACATTCTCCAAGCAAACCCATACAGATCAACAGAAATAGAAAGAATCACACAACAAATAAAAAAACGAAATAATCAAACAATTAAAATTGAAAAACATAATAGACAAGATTAAAGCCATTCAACTCCACATTAGTCAGAACACACAAAAAACAGACACAATAGAACAAGATGTGTCACTAATAAACATAAGCAATGAACTAAACGCAATAATTAATCCAGAAATAAATACCTCAACAATTTGAACATGGACTTACAACATAACAGAAAATTTAAAATCATCCAAAATAACGTTACAAGTATCAGGCCAATGAACACTCGTGAATTGATCAAACAGTTTATTATTCGAGAAAAAATTGACCTAGCAATTCTTAACGAGATATGGTAAAACCTAATGAAACATACAAATTTACAGGATATACATTTATAACAGAAGTACGACCAACAGGTTACGGTGGGGTCGGGTTTCTAATTAACAAAGAAATCAGTTTTAAGTAAGTTAAGCTACCAGAACTAAAACCAATTGAAGCTATCGCTATTGAAACCAAAAATACAACACCTAAAATACTAATTGTTTCTATTTACATTCCACCATTACCGGTTATTAACACTGATATAAAACCACAACTAAAAAAAATTCTAGATACCATTGAACTCTTAAATAAACCTACAATATTAGCAGGCGACTTTAATGCCCACAACATCATCTGGAATCTATTTCACCCAAACTGTCCGAGAGGACAACTCATAGAACATCTAATAGAAAATAGAGATTTGATTATAATGAACGATGGAACGAGCATTAAACTCATTAAACCACCTGACATAATCCCTTCAGCAATAGATCTAACTGTAGCCACCTCAACACTAGCTAGTAAAATAAAATGGAAAGTACTCAACGAAGATTTTTTTAGCAATCATAAAGTAATTAAAATTGAAATAGATAACTCAGCAACACCATATCAACATAGTACACAATATTTGAATAAAAATCAAGCAATAAACAAAATAAACCCTCTAAAGCCCCAAATGATCCACACACCAGAAGATCTCCTGCATATTATAGAAGAAAAAATTCAATCAACAAAATTTTCCATAGATTACAATAAAAAATCAAAGACACCCAAAAAATGGTGGACAAAGAAAATAGAACAGTTGTGGACGGAAAAAAATCAGAAACTGGTCGATTTTTACACAAATCAAACATATGATAATTTTATTGCATTTAAGAAAACAAGAGCAATTCTTAAAAGAGAAATAAGAATCGAAAAGAGAAAAAATTGGAAAGAACTGAGAGAATCAATTAACCCAAACATGAACCAAAAACAATTATGGGATACAGTAAAAATGATCAATGGTGGTCGCCTCTCAAAAAACAATAATACCCTACTCACGGATAAACAATTGGCTTCACAATTTATTAAATCTAACTTTCCGAACATAAAAGAAATACAATTCATTCCAACACCGACAGTCAGACAAATAAAAATAAATTTCTTAGAAATTCACAAAATCATTAATAGCAAAAAAGACCATTCAACCCCTGGAGTTGACAATTTTTCATTTTTTATCTTAAAACGATTGAATTTGAACCTAAAAATAAGAATCACAGAGCTTATAAATGAAATCTTAGATACCGGCAGAATTCCAATAGAATGGAGATATATAAAAACAATTCCACTTTTGAAACCAGGGAAAGACCCCAATGCATCAGACTCTTACCGGCCCCTAGCAATGTTAAATATTCTTCTCAAACTTATCAACAGTATCGTTAAGAATAGAATGGTTGAATTCCTAAACATAAATAACTTGTTACCAACTAACTCATTTGGATTTAAAAAACATACATCAGCCATAACATGTGTCAATGCATTAATTTCGGAAATACATCAAGCAAAGCGAGAAGGAGAAGTTATCATAGCAACATTCATTGATCTGACGAAAGTATTCGACAATGTAAATATCAATAAATTACTAGCAGTACTAAAACAATATAAAATACCAACCGAAATAGTAAATTGAATTTATTTTTATCTAAAAGAAAGAAAAATAATACTAAAACTAAATGCTAACACAGAAATAACACAAACAACAAACCACGGTTTTCCACAAGGTTGTCCATTATCCCCAATATTCTTTAATATTTATACAAAAATAGTTCATGCAATAGTTAGAGAGGACGAAGTGTTAATACAGTTTGCCGATGACTTTACAGCAATAGCAAAAGGTTTTAGTACGGCAGTAGTGGCTAATAAAATGAATAATTTTCTAAAAAGAATCCACGAAATATTTAAAGAACTAGGTTTAGAAATCAATCCGACCAAATCGGCATCTATAGTATTCAAAAACAAATTTGATCCTAACATAGATATCAATATAAATAACAATCCGATAACCATTAAAGAAAATCACAAAATATTGGGAATACATAGAGATCACAAACTTAATTACAAAACACACATTAAAACAGTAATAGGAAACACGAAAAAGAAAATAAACATACTTAAAATGATTAGCAGAAAGAAAAGTGGAGCTCATCCGGAACAAATGTCACGGATTACAAAAGCATTAGTGCGACCTCATTTAAAATACGGAATAACAATAATAGCAGCAGCTTCCAAAACAGAGTCCAAAAAACTAGAAACGATCCATCATTTAGCACTCAGAACGTCTTTAAGACTATTACCGTCAACTCCTAATCATGTTGTTCTATACGAAGCAGGAGAATTACCATTGAAGTGTAGAGTGGAATATTTAGCACTCAAGGAAATCGCTAAAACAATATTCTATGAGAATAGCCCTATAGTACCTAAATTATGGGATTCCAAAACACGTATCGTACCTCGAAAAAACAGCCTCAGTAAATAATTATAACTTTTTACAAATGGGGAAAAGAATTCAACTAAAACATGACAGAGATCAGATTAAGAACAGAATTATTGTCAACGATGATATTAAAGGTTTAAAAAAAAAATTATCAATAAATATACAAAAACAATAGAATCAGAATTAATACAAACTAAATACAATAAAGGTTATCACATTTATACAGACGGATCAATAATCGATTCACTAGTTGGAATTGGGTACTATGATCCACAAGAGAAGATATCATACAGTGGAAAACTAAAAACGGGATTCACAATCAGGAATGCAGAAACAGTGGCTATATTGAAAGCAATTGAACAAAGCAAAGAATATTCAGGAACTAACCATTTTTACAGATTCAAAAAGTGCATGCACACTATTGCAAAAGGGAAACGAAACGGATAATTACTTAAGGGCAAAGTCAGTCGAGGATCAGAGAATAACGACCGATTTGAAAATAATTGAATGAACTGCTCTATATAATGAACCAATCACCAACACATATATACTATGGTACATAATGAACATTTTATAATTTTTTTTGTTGATATATTTTGCCGAAGAAGTATTGTTATCATAAAAAACTAATAATGATAAAAAAAGATTCGCAGAAGAGATCTTCTCTAAAATATTCCAATTGTTCTCCGGTACTTTAAAAATCTTATTCTCATATTGGCAAATACAATCACCACTGACATTCTCCTATTGCTACGCTCACGTGAAACTTCTTCATATAAAGTCAAATATTTCCAGAATATTCATTATATTCTGATCAAAGTTTTCAACAAGATTCCTTATATTGCTAAATATTTTTGTTCAAGTATACGAATCCAGCAGTTTCATAGTATCATTTTTAGCAATATTTTTAGTTTTTCGAAATGTCCTGAATGATGTTTTTACAAATTCCTCAAAATTGGCGTATTTTTTCGAATTCCCAACATCAGTAAAATTATTCTGATTATTTTGTGCAAATATCCTCTGAATAATAATAAAACAAATTATTATTTGATAAACTAAATCGTTTTGATCAAACCTCACTAATTGGAAATGGATAAGACAATTATCTAAAAAAAAGCAAAACTTTATTAAATCAGATATTCCGAAGCCAAATCAAAATAAAATTCACTGTACACATATCCAAAATAAATATTTATCTAGAACTAGCTGACCTGGCAGACGTTGTCCTGCTCACACTTCAACTACTTATTGGAAAATTGTAGAAGTTATTAGCTCGAATCGCATGCTTATGGTTGTTAGATGGCATTGGATCTAGAGTAGTCTTGAATATTTGAATCAATCCATTGGACTCATCAAGCATCGCTTGCAATTGTAGAACAATGTCCCGCATCATGCTGGAATAATGTTGCTGAAGTGAATCTCCCATGATATAAATCTATAGAAATTTATGGGCTGTGTCCGTCGGTGGCAATATTGAACTCGCGTTTCGGTAAATTTGAGCTGTAACGTAGACGGTCTCACAATTTTATAATTTACTAATTTTTAAACTATGCCCAAGAAAAGTTTTATATATTGTAGCAGAAAATGTTTAGAACCACGTCCTGATCCAAACATCAATGAGCGCAAAGGCGCTGGTGTTTCATTTGGGAACTTAAGGGCAAAGTCAGTCGCGCGCCCGTTCGGGAGGTCGCGCAATGTTTTGCAATTTTAAACATATTTGATTAACTTTTTTGAAATTTTATTTCCGTCCGTTTGTGCTAAACTAAATGAAGCACAATTCTTGAGAACAAACCATGTTGATAAATCTTGTAGTTTTTACATGAATCCGTTTCTACTGAGAAAAAGTGCAAAAAATATAAGACATTGCCTCCATTTTCAAGTGCTAAGCTCCGTATTGTTCATTTTTTTGAAAATTGAAAAAGGTGCATCGATAGCAAACTTTTCAAGGAACAATTTGGCTACAAAACATTTCTATATATTATTCACAATTATTAGTGAATGTGATTGCAAGCCAAAGTCAAATTAGCATTTTATCTCATAAAATTAGCCTTCAATGTTGAAAGAAATCACGAGACGATGCATGAACCTGCGCTGGGGGACAAAAATGAACAAAATGATTTTTCTAACTAATCCACTGTGCAGGGCTAAGCCTAACTTTATAACAACCGAAAACATTCAATTTCTAGGCAAAATTTTAATATATTCGGAATTTGATAAAAAAAAAATGCATACGTTTCCTACAACAAGCTAAATTTATTCAAAAATTCTAAAGTTTAACTCGTTCGAAAGTCTCCAATGTAGTTCAGTAAACTTCATATAAGCATCATTATAGTTATTTTTGGTTTCTTCTTGCGTGTGATGTGTCATATGACTGAAATCGGTTCTTTTCAGATGCTGGTTAGATCTCCAGGGATTATCCGGAACATCCTGGACACTGCATATATGCATCATATGAACTATTTTACATCGTTTTCAATTCTCTTGAGCCTTTCGATGTCCAATTTGAGATGTCGTATGACCTATCTTGTGGTGTAATACCTACTATTCATTGAAACAATAGAATATAATTAATTTGATTCTGCAACGATCGGGCCAAATCAAATAATTGTTGAATGTTGAAACAATATACAATGAAAAAGCGAAAAACTTTTAAACGGCAAAGACCCACTCTGAACATCGAAGTGAACTCAACTCTGTTCCTGCATTCATCGCTTGGCATCCGTTTGAATGTAGAAGTACGTAGGAAAAACCTGTTCCTTTCACACCGGGATTACTCGAAATTCATATGCAAAACTATATTATATTTTTACATCAAAAGATTGCTAAGAAAATTTGCAATCTTATGGTACCAACAAAAGTACATAAAACAAAATTTCATAGCATACTTTTTGAATTTGCAAAACCACCTAAAACGTTCCACGCTATGGGAGCTGCGAACCGTGGGAGGTGGAGGACGAAATAATAATAATAACCAACAGCACAAACCGTCTGTTCATTTCAGTTTTAGTATATGTCCAGCCGTAGCTAGGATAGGATGCACGTTTCGGTTAGGAAGAATTGAACATCGAAGAGGATTATTTTGAAACGCCGACAACGTGGCATCAGTATTTTTCAGAATGAGGAATTGCAGGGAAGATGTTTGTTCAATTGATACAATTTGTTATTCCTCTTTTTCAAATGATTAGTCTATCGGCTTACAAAATACCTGAATATATCCAAACTGACTAACAGTCAGGTAAAATCGTTTGAACTTTATGCATCGTTCTATATTCCATAAACAACGAGTCACTTGTTGAATTCAAATGGATATTGCATATGTTGAATTAAAACAAATCTTTGTTTTTTTTTCCCTGTGACCAAAACTTTTATTGTATTGGCCAGATGATACATACATTTTAGGAAAATTGGCAGACTATTTTCATCGACCACCTAATTAACTAACTTGAAGTTAATTAATCCATATCAGAACCGTTTCCGAATATTTGAAAGGAAAAAATGTAGGCATATTATACATCAGAATGTTCAAGTGTTTTACGGAAAGTTGTATAAGCAATAAGAATATTTTGAGAAAATTTAAACAAATGGTCTAACGATATTTTAATGTGCCTGGTAATTTTCTACAATAACGTTCTTTTAACCATTTGGAATTTTCTCAAAAATTTATAAAAAAATAATAATTTGAAGACATTTTGTAGTGCCTTAAGATTTCTTAAGTACGTAAATACATTGTACAAAATTTTAAAAATATTAAAAAAAGGTTAAAGTATTCGAATGAATAATCTCTCTATAATATTTCGAGAAAATTTAACAAATCCTCCGACAGCATCTGGATATGCATCACTTTTTGTTTTTAATGAATAATTAAATTAAACATAATTTTGTTAAAAGTCTACTAGAATACAATACGTACATATATTTGAATCTAAAATATGCAATTATTATATTTGTGATAGTATTGTTAGAATTTTGTCAAACACTAATATGATTTTCTCAAATCATTTAGAAGCATTTTGATGAATAGAAACTGGACTAAAATACATTATGCAATCCCAAGGAACATGAAAGTTTGGTGAAAATAGCAGCACAAATATTCAATTTGGAAAACACTTGGGTTAGTCATTTAAAGTTAATAAAATGTAAGTCAAAATGTCTTAATAATTGTGTGTATGATATTCGAAGCTTTTTAGAACATTTTGAGAAAATTTCAAATAAAAATTGGACTGCTTTCAACAGACACATAAACCTGGTGATTTTCTAATGTAATGTTTATCTATTTTAATGAATAATTTTCTTATGAAAATGAATCATCTATGTAATTCAATTATGATGTTCCGAGTGATTTTCTAAAGAAATAAAAAGGTTTTTTTATTTTTCACTAACTAGTTATCTATTTTTTTTTTGTTGAATGACTTTCATAGTACTCTAAATCATTCTGTAAAATAAAAGCAAATCATTTGATGGTGAAGAAAATTTTCTGAAAAAATGATACTCTATTCATGTATCATTTTTAGCAATATTTTTAGTTTTTCGAAATGTCCTGAATGATTTTTACAAATTCCTCAAAAAGGGCGTATTTTTCGAATTCCCCCATCAGTAAAATTATTCTGAATATTTTGTGCAAATTTCCTGAATAAAACAAATTATTATTTGCTAAACTAAATCGTTTTGATCAAACCTCACAAATTGGAAATGGATAAGACAATTTAAAAAACCAAATCTTTATTATATCAGATATTCCGAAGCCAAATCAAAATAAAATTAACTGTACACATATCCAAAATAAATATTTATCTAAAATGACTTTACTAAATCTTTTCCAAATCATTCAAAATGACCGTCATTATTTGAAATAAGCCCCAGCCACTATCAATCACTTTGAATGAGTTGTGTTAATATTCTACAAGTATTAGATGAATCAAGATGAAATCATTCTTGAATAAATTTGACCAACTGTACCAAAATACGATACATTAAAATAAAATAAGCTCCAACTACCCAACGCCCTGTGCGTTTCCAAGTCCTTGTCCTTATCCAGCGAGGGATACGGGGAAACCCGCTTTTCCGTCTCGCATCCTTTGCCTTGTCTTGCTTCTCTGTCGTTCTGTCGGGGATACGAGGTTTTTCGCTTGTCCGTCCCATTTATTATTCTAATTCTAGCCGAACTTCGCAGTGATCTCTAGGATAGTCTCCAACGAGTGTCGGAGGTGTTTTCCAATTTCCGGCTCTTCACTGACTTCCGCTATGGGGGGGCTCGGACTACCCGAGGCCCTATCCGTTTCCAAGTCCTTGTCCTTATCCAGTGAGGGATACGGGAAACCCGCTTTTTCGTCTCGCATCCTTTGCCTTGTCTTGCTTTTATGTCGTTATTCTTCTGGTCGGGTTCCCGCTTGTCCGTCCCATTTTTATTCTAATTCTAGCCGATCTTCGCAGTGGGGAAGATGGATCTAGGAAAGTCTCCAACGAGCGTCGGAGGTGTTTTCCAATTTCCGGTTCTTCGCTGACTTCCGCTCTGGGGGGGGGGCTCGGACTACCCGAGGCCCTATCCGTTTCCATGTCCTTGTCCTTATCCAGCAAGGGATACGGGGAAACCCGCTTTTCCGTCTCGCATCCTTTGCCTTGTCTTGCTTTTATTTCCTTCTGTGGGGGATGTAGGATTGCCTGCGTGTCCGTCTCAAAACTTTTTCTCCATTCCAGTGAGGGATACGGGTGGACCCGCTTTTCCGTCTCATAATCCGTACATATGTTTCCGTCCATTCCTCGGGTTTGAGAATTCATTATTATTGTGGTCAATCTGTCTGTGGAGTTTGCCAACGAGTGCCGAAGGCTGCCCGAGGCCTTATCCATACCAGTTGAGTTTGTTGGTGCCATATGTTTATTATATCAGGAATAAAGATAAGTACTTTTATAAATTAATTTCCTAGTATTTTAGTAAATTCAATAATAATTCAAGGAATCAAATTAAGGCAAAATATGGGGGTTCAATAAGATTTTAGCCATTATAACCAAAACTTCGCTTTTGATTTTTGGAATATTTTGACAAAGTTTAAACAAATCGTTCAAAGACTTATGAAGTCCATTATGTTAAATATTACTGTTTACAAAAAAAGGCAGTATTTCGTATGCATTAGGATAAAACCAAGTATTTTTCAACTGATGCATTTTTTTTGGGCAAACACGTAATCAATATGAATAATTTTCTTAGTTTGAAGCCATTCTAAGACAACATCTTTTGACAAATTAAAAATATTTGACATATATTTGTTTGTTGCTGCCTAATAATTCCAGATAAATGTATTGCAAGTCTAAAAGTTTAAGGTATTTTAATTTTCTTTGTGAAATATGTAAACAATATTTTTTAAATAATCATCTTACATCATTTTGATACGCCTGATAATATACGCAAAAAAAAAAACAAATACAGAGAATTCAAAGAAATCAGCCGGTGACATTTTCATGGGGGTAGCGATTTTCTAAAATAATTTAGTTCATTGAACAGCTTTTTTTTAAATAATTTAAGTTGTTTGGTGAATATATTGTAAATTGAAACCATCGATTTTCATAAAAGTTTTCTAAGCAGTGTGTGCAGGAATTGTTTTGAATTAATGAACCCATATTTAAATTATTTTAATGTATCGTATTTTGGTACAGTTGGTCAAATTTATTCAAGAATGATTTCATCTTGATTCATCTAATACTTGTAGAATATTAACACAACTCATTCAAAGTGATTGATAGTGGCTGGGGCTTATTTCAAATAATGACGGTCATTTTGAATGATTTGGAAAAGATTTAGTAAAGTCATTTTAGATAAATATTTATTTTGGATATGTGTACAGTTAATTTTATTTTGATTTGGCTTCGGAATATCTGATATAATAAAGATTTGGTTTTTTTTTAAATTGTCTTATCCATTTCCAATTTGTGAGGTTTGATCAAAACGATTTAGTTTAGCAAATAATAATTTGTTTTATTCAGGAAATTTGCACAAAATATTCAGAATAATTTTACTGATGGGGGAATTCGAAAAAATACGCCCTTTTTGAGGAATTTGTAAAAAATCATTCAGGACATTTCGAAAAACTAAAAATATTGCTAAAAATGATACATGAATAGAGTATCATTTTTTCAGAAAATTTTCTTCACCATCAAATGATTTGCTTTTATTTTACAGAATGATTTAGAGTACTATGAAAGTCATTCAACAAAAAAAAAAATAGATAACTAGTTAGTGAAAAATAAAAAAAAACCTTTTTTATTTCTTTAGAAAATCACTCGGAACATCATAATTGAATTACATAGATGATTCATTTTCATTTTCATTTTTTTCATTTTGTGATGTACAAGGGGGTCGAGGGCCAAGTCACCGATGTGAAATTTCACATCGTCCATAATACATCAGGGCGGGGAAGGGGAGTAGAGCATCACAGCATTCTTTAACCCATGGGGGTCAATTAAGTTCTGCGTGGTTTGTGGTAAACCGGCTGCTCAGGGATTATGGGAAGGTAAAAAGGTTTGGGCAGGTTTTTTTATGTAAAAAGTTGTATATCGTTGAACATTTGCCTAATTTGCTTAGCCTCTCGTCATATGGGGTTTCGTTCGTCACATAGCTAGCGAAAAAGATTTCATTTTCATTTTCATTTCATTTTCAAGCACAGAAGAGGTCATAGGGCGTAGGTCTCCAGTGATGAAAATCACTGTCCATATGGTAGAAGTATAGATTTGGTATCACAGAATAATAACCACAGGGGTCAAGTGAATCCTGCTTAAGATACCGGATAGTAAGAGGCTGTTGAAAATAGGGGATAGTTAGAGTGAAGGAATATCAGGAGGCAGAAAGTGAAGCAAGAGAGAGAGGGCGTTTTGATTGCTGAAACAGAGACCGGAATAATAGTTTGGTGATTAGTACATTTTAGCAATTGATAAGTTCAACTATGAATTAGTTCTCATCTGTTTCTTCTCCTATTGGTTGTTGTTGCACTGGTACCGCAAGTTACTGTCATCCAACTTGCTTTTCGATCTCATCTACTTACTGTTGATTACAATTTTGAAAGCATTTTGCCACTTCTCACGTGTCTGCAGAGATAAATCCGATGATACAAATCTAGCTTTCCTGTTGACTCCAGTATACCAAAAAAGAAACAGATATATAGTCATTAAAAAGTGATATTATCAAAACGAAATGGCTATTCAATATTGTTCAACGGATGTGAAATGAAGAAACATCGGAATTAAGCATGTTTGGAAGAAACAACGAGATGATAAGTTCAATTTCATATACATTTGTTAGCCTTGCGTTATTAAATTTTTCATTAAAGCATCTCAGTCAACTTATGAAACATCGACTCATGTTCTATGCTAATATTAAAAATGTTTCCTCATATTACATCTTCAAGTGGTCTGTGTAAGCCATTTATTTTGTTCAAGCCCTTTTGAACAAGATGAGGTGAAATAAGGAGCCCAGTATTTTAGAACTAGGATTCAAACAACAATGACATGATGAATGTCATCACTTACTCCTACTTGATTTCCGTCTCGACCAACCTAGCGAAACGTCACCCAATTCCTTACTGAAGCAGTTCAGACAATAATCATGCGTTATTGGCAACAAAAACAAGAGACAGAAGAGAATAAAAAGAAATTAGAAAAGAGACAATAACAAAGTAATTATTAATGTGAGTTGATGAAAGAATTCTAAAAGACACTTTCGCCTACCACCAAGAGTAACAATAAAGCAGAAAAGAAAAGTTAGTAATAATACATAACTACAATATAACTAATCTACGTAGATGAACGTTGGTTTCGGGGTCTTGTTAGTGCTAGAGTTGTTAGTATAGACCCGTACTTAGCTCTGGCGGTCCTCTAACAATAGTGATAGGCAGCCGTAGTTAAATCATGCGTAACTGTTTCTATAGCTATGTTAAAGGTATGATAAATCAAGTTTCGAAAAATAAATAACTTAAATAATTGAAATATCTCAGCTATAATTACTAGTATTAAACAGAAGATTGATTATATCGACACTTGACGAATCATCGTCAAACCCTTCATCCTTGGCCAGGGAATTACATAGATGATTCATTTTCATAAGAAAATTATTCATTAAAATAGATAAACATTACATTAGAAAATCACCAGGTTTATGTGTCTGTTGAAAGCAGTCCAATTTTTATTTGAATTTTTCTCAAAATGTTCTAAAAAGCTTCGAATATCATACACACAATTATTAAGACATTTTGACTTACATTTTATTAACTTTAAATGACTAACCCAAGTGTTTTCCAAATTGAATATTTGTGCTGCTATTTTCACCAAACTTTCATGTTCCTTGGGATTGCATAATGTATTTTAGTCCAGTTTCTATTCATCAAAACGCTTCTAAAATGATTTGAGAAAATCATATTAGTGTTTGACAAAATTCTAACAATACTATCACAAATATAATAATTGCATATTTTAGATTCAAATATATGTACGTATTGTATTCTAGTAGACTTTTAACAAAATTATGTTTAATTTAATTATTCATTAAAAACAAAAAGTGATGCATATCCAGATGCTGTCGGAGGATTTGTTAAATTTTCTCGAAATATTATAGAGAGAATTATTCATTCGAATACTTTAACCTTTTTTTTTAATATTTTTAAAATTTTGTGACAATGTATTTACGTACTTAAGAAATCTTAAGGCACTACAAAAATGTCTTCAAATTATTATTTTTTTTATAAATTTTTGAGAAAATTCCAAATGGTTAAAAGAACGTTATTGTAGAAAATTACCAGGCACATTAAAATATCGTTAGACCATTTGTTTAAATTTTCTCAAAATATTCTTATTGCTTATACAACTTTCCGTAAAACACTTCGAACATTCTGATGTATAATATGCCTACATTTTTTTTCCTTTCAAATATTCGGGAAACGGTTCTGATATGGATTAATTAACTTCAAGTTAGTTAATTAGGTGGTCGATAGAAAATAGTCTGCCAATTTTCCTAAAATGTATGTATCATCTGGCCAATACAATAAAAGTTTTGTCACAGGGAAAAAAAAACAAAGATTTGTTTTAATTCAACATATGCAATATCCATTTGAATTCAACAAGTGACTCGTTGTTTATGGAATATAGAACGATGCATAAAAGTTCAAACGATTTTACCTGACTGTTAGTCAGTTTGGATATATTCAGGTATTTTGTAATGCTGATAGACTAATCATTTGAAAAAGAGGAATAACAAACAATTGTATCAATTGAACAAACATCTTCCCTGCAATTCCTCATTCTGAAAAATACTGATGCCACGTTGTTCGGCGTTTCAAAATAATCCCTCTTCGATGTTCAATTCTTCCTAACCGAAACGTGCATCCTGTCCTAGCTACGGCTGGACATATACTAAAACTGGAAATGAACAGACGGTTTGTGCTGTTGGTTATTATTATTATTTCGTCCTCCACCTCCCACGGTTCGCCAGCTCCCATAGCGTTGAACGTTTTAGGTGGTTTTGCAAATTCAAAAGTATGCTATGAAATTTTGTTTTATGTACTTTTGTTGAGTACCATAAGATTGCAAATCTTTCTAGCAATCTTTGATGTAAAAATATAATATAGTTTGCATATGAATTTCGATAATCCCGGTGTGAAAGAGAACACAGTTTTTCCTCCGTAACTTCTACATTCAAACGGATGCCAAGCGATGAATGCAGGAACAGAGTTGAGTTCATCGATGTTCAGAGTGGGTCTGCAGCCATTATGCCGTTTGAGTGTTGCTTATATGTTAAATATTATTCAGCTATTATTTTGCTCGCTATGAATGGAGAATATAAAAATAATTTTATTCTATTGAGTCTATGAAATGTGATTCATGTTCATGTACTTATATTTATGTCTTCATATCCATTCCCTATAAAATAAAAACTGCTGGATTCTACGTACTTGAACAAAATTATTTAACAATATAAGGAATCTTGTTGTAACTCGATCAGAATATAATGAATATTCTGGAAATATTTGACTATTCATGAACAAGATTCATGTGAGCGTAGCAATAGGCGAATGTCAGCGGTGATTGTATTTGCCAATATGAGAATAAGATTTGTACAGTACCGAGAACAACTGGGAATATTTTAAAGAAGATCTCTTCTGCGAATCTGCTTTCATCATTCTTACCTTTTTTATGATAACAATACTTCTTCGGCAAATTATATCAACAAAAAGAATTATAAAAATGTTCATTATGTACCATAGTGTAGATGTGTTGGTGATTGGTTCATTGTATAGAGCAGTTCATTCAATTATTTTCAAATCGGTCGTTATTCTCAGAT